>NNCF01130313.1:10838-24894 GCA_002313205.1 Laupala kohalensis | reverse complement strand
GAGCAAAACCCGGGCCAGGATGAGGCTAAAAAATTAATGTATACAACCGTGTCAAAGTTGAGTAGACATAAAACTAAATTAATATGAGCCATAAGACAACACAATCATGCAAGAAAATAGTTTTTGAAATTGTTATAAGATATTTAAAAAGTACTACAGCAATGGCGTGATAAGTATGAGACTGATTCAACTTTTGTTAAAATCAATAAATTCTTTTACATTGTAGAAGCACTGGTGCAGGAGGTAGTTTTTAACTGTGGATTTGAAGAGATTCAATTTCATAATATCTTATATTCTTGGGCAGGGAATTATATAGAACAATTCCCAAAGGGTCTATTCATTGAAAACAGAAATACAATGTGATATTTTAATTTTGCTTCTTCATATATTTAATCATTGATGTGTCTACTCCTTTACATTGAAATTCTTGAACTAGAAGGTTATTGTGTAAGTTCAATCATAGACTGTAGCAGATTCTTTAATATTTTTTTATGTGATCAGTTTTGGAACCTGGACAAAGGTTCTATACTTTCTGTTCTTGGTTCTGCCAAGAACCAATGAAACAGAATTAGAACCAACCCATCTGTACTTCAAACGTACAATTAGTTTTCAACCCGATTCTGTTGTTAACGCCCTTAGCCCACTTGATGAAGAACTTTGTTGGTTAAATGTATATTATCAATTACTTACGTATTTTTCTCCAATCTGTGTCTGCTTTTAAGAATCTTGGCTATATTGTTCTGATAGCAGTCTTATATGTTAACTTATAAACCTTTTGAAACAGGGTCAATGCATAAAAGAACAAAATAAGCTCTCTCCAGCAAAATATTTCCCAGGACAGATTTGTGATAGAAGTATGACTTCAGTAAATCTGTTCTGATAGTCCCACGACATTTTCACCATGAAGTTGCTCTACCTCTGTTGGAGATGAGAATTAATGACAATACTTTTTGTTCCAGATGTAGAGTGGCATGTGCTAATTCATGTCCTCCATGTTTGGCAAAATGCCAGTACAGTTGCAAACATTCACGGTGCAACAGAAAATGTGGCGTACCTTGTGTTCCATGCAAGGTAAGATTCTGATAAGTATCATCATTTTTCACTTCTTGAAGTCCCTCAGAGATAGTGTTCAAGGAAGAGGGTACTGACTCTGCGGTAATAAATGCTGTTGGTGCCCTTGAAACAAGAATGACTATTCATCTAGAAAAGATGTCATCTGTTTTGTAATAATTTTTTGATAAAATTTGATGTACGTATGTCAACTTAATGATCATTTCATAATTTATTATTTTGTGTTACATATCAGGAAAATTACTTTTTGTTGTTAATCATCTAACTATAGGGATTCCATCATGAATCATTATCATGACTTTGTTAAATAGCTGCCACCTCAAATTTGTAAAATTCTACTTCAATATAATAATAGATTATCATCAGTAACTGAATAACTGAATAGATGGTATCAAAACTTCAAGATGAAATATATAAACATTAGCAAAGTTAAAACTGAGCAGGTGAACCATAATGTTAAAGAGAAGAATTCTTCTATACTAGAATGGATTGTCCATCATACAATTTTTCACTTTACTCTTGAATCCATCAGTTGCCAGAGTAGTGATAAATTGAGAGAGCATTACACATTTCAATCCATTGTCTTAAAACTCCACATGGTCAGTGCTGTAAGATATGTCAAAAAAACGGTAGAATTTGATCTTACACTGTACATATGAGCCTTACATCTTAGTTTAGAAAAAATTGATTTGTCTTCACATAGATTTGGTGTTGTAACACATTTGATTGAATTCTCTCAAACCATTCTTCCTGAATATGGTGTTCTCTATAATCATTAGTAGTGGTAATTCTTCTCAATATCTTCTGAAGAACCTAACATGTGTGGTATTACCCAAGAACAAGGGACCACAACCATTAGCAGTAACTGGAGAAGTAAAGAAATAAGAGTGTAACATCAATTACCTGCATAATTGGATGCAGTTGTCAGGGAAGTCAAGATCAAACCAGCGATTTTATAATTTCACTTTTCTTATTCAAAGCTAGTCAACAATGTCCTTGACACTAGTAAAATGTTTCTTTGATATCCAGTTCAATTCTTACGAATCTGGCTATTGGGAAACAAAGTATTATCATTGAAGGTAAATGAAAAGTTCAATGTGTTGAATAAGAAAACAAGTAGTCTGACTTCATTCAAACTAGTAAACAAGTGTACAGCATTCATCAACGAGTCAAAGTGAGATTTCATGGACTTGTTCTGGAATCCATGTAGACAGAATTCAACTTTCTGAAATTTTTATCAAGACATTTTATTACATAGTACATGCATTTTTTTTTTTTTTTTTTGGTTGGGGCTTTAGGGCTCGTCAACATCGAGGTAGTACATGCAGATCTTGGCGAAATGAACCTGAGTAGGAATTAATTTTCTGATAAATGTTCCTGTAATAAAAAAAAAATGAGAACTCGGTTAACAACTCCTTCACTGTACTATATGTCTTAATTAGAGACAATCATTACAACTAGAGAATTATTGTTTCACAATTCTTCCTTTATTACATTTGGTTACAGGTAGCCAACGTTTCGAGATGTGTTGACCTCTTCATCAGGGCTTGGATTGTATGAAGATAAACAGTTACACATCACTTTAAAATCACATTAAAACCAGTTACATTTATGTAACATTTCAGATTAAAATTTAAAATATTCTGGAAGATTGACAGTTCAGCCTTCTCTGTCAAGTAGTTCATTGAACAATATCTATTCTGAAGTTGTAATCTTTGTCTATAATTAAAACATATAGTACAGTGAACAATTTGTATACTGATAATAGAAAGACAATCAAAATTTCTATATTGTGAAAAAAATGAGAACTATTTGTTCGTAACCATTGTTCACTTTTTGATATTTTTCAATAATTGGAGAGCATATCTATATCAGTCCTCTGATTTGTAAAGATGTTGAGTTTATATTTCACTTATTAATTTGTTTAGATAATTAACTTCATAAAAATAGGTGCCTACTTCGCTAAATCTTCCTACATTGATACCTCCTTATGTAATGACAAAATTAAGTATATCAACTTGGTGCAGAATTAGGCCAATGTCATAAAAAGTCAAAATATGGAAAATACCAATTACTATTGTTTCAAGCTTTTCAAAAACTAATGAGACAAAATTTGCTATATTAATAACAGCATATTCTCAAAGTCATGTAACATTACTCAGAGGAAATGTAACACAAGGGGAAAAAAAACATGAATGGGAACGCACTGTATTTGATAGTTTATTCTGAAGTAGTAGTGGTAAATTAGTTTATTGTCCTCAACACAGTCGTGGGTATATTCTATCTGCTCTCTTGACAATAAATTATTAATTAATTCATTCATTTATTGACAGTCTAACTGGCTTGATGTTGGTATAGGGCTTGTACACAGTGTAGCCAACACATTTAATTTGCCATCAAAAGAGTAATGATAAGCATACCTCATGTTACGTTGACTAGGCTTTCGAATTTTTTAAACTTAAATGTATTGGCAACATTGGCCAGCAATTACATTCACTTGCTCTTGCCGTGCTATTCTGCTCTTTCTGCAACGAGCGAGTGGAACAAATCTTATCTTGTCCTTAGTTTGTTTTGTTATTAACTTGTATTTTTTTATAGTATAGTCTCTTTTGTAAAACTATTATTACTTGCAAGCGAGTAAGATTTGAGGGTTTGTTATCTAGAAGTTGGTAATTCATGCTAGGCAGCTATATTGCATTATTTTCGGTAAAGTTAGGTATTATTATCATGTATTATCAGCTGGTTTTTGAAAAATTGTCAAAATTTGGAACTTTTCTCCTGTAAAATTTATGATTTGTGATGTACTTAGGTCTCCTCAGTGATTCTCAACATTCTAGTCTAGTCTAGTTCAGCTAGGAGATTAACAACGCATTATGTCAATTGAAAAAAATGTGGGTTGCAGCTAATTCACATGTGTTCTGAATGTTAAACGTCTGTTCTAGGAACGCTGTGGTAGGGGCTGTGTCCACCAACAGTGTTCCAAATACTGCTTTGAGCTCTGTGACATTCAACCTTGTCAGAAGCCTTGTCCTAAGAAGCTCAAGTGTGAACATGACTGCATTGGATTCTGTGGTGATGTGTGTCCCCCTCTCTGCAAAATTTGTAACAAAGACCAACTCACTGAATTTATCCTATCAGGAAGAGAAGACGAGGAGGATGCTAGGTAATACTGAATCTTTCCTTTTCATTCTTCTAAAGCAGTTATCTATTCTCCTCTCATTTTTGTAGTTCTTAAGTTTTTTATTCATAAATTTTTATTTTTGGAAACAAAAATTCTACTTTTATCAAATTCAGTGAAATTTCAGAATTAAGTACATTTGTAAACACATTTTCTTTACACTTTATTTTGAAAAGTATGTTTCTCCTGAAAGAAATGTATGGGTGCAAAAGAACTCGTATTATGCAAAGCAACTATTCTTCGTCTCAACTTTCACTTAGGTGTGCTAATGTGGAGAAAAGAAAACAAGCAAAAAAAAGTAAATCCTAATGCCCTACCAATATTGCTCACAGCGATACATGAGGATTTAAAAATATAATTCCCCATGTTACGCAAAAAAAAAGAAAAAAGAAAAGAGTACATTATGCTATTAGAATGAATTGATTTTTTTTCCCTCACTTAATCTCTGTAACAATCCTCAGTAGGTTTTTACAAAAGAGATACAGATGGAAACAAATATATAATTAAAACTAACACAAAATGTTCAACTTGTAACAAAATATCAGCACAGTAATAGAGGATAACATAGAAGAATCTTTGACACTAAGTAATAGATAGTGATGGCAAAGATTATCTTATTGAAGAAGCTATTATAAATACCCCCAATTAAGATTGCAGAAACAGTATTTTATGGTAAGCAATATACAGGAAGTCTGCTCAACAACAAAGGGGAGGCATTTGGTCAAAGAATGTTTAGAATTAATGACTATCTTTCTTGCTATTACAAGTCTTTTCATTACATTAGTATGTGTTTAAAAGCTCTTTGTAAATTTTGATTACAGATTTGTGTATCTGGTGGACTGTAAGCACACTATTGAGTCTGAGGGTTTGGAGTATTGGCTCCATCAAGATGATAATGAAATTACCCTGAAGACATGTCCTCAATGTAAATCCAGAATTCGACACACTGAGCGTTACATGAATTATGTAAAAACAAATTTAGAGAATGTGTCAAGCGTGAAAACCAAAGTCTTTGGTACATGGAACCTTCTGGAATCCCAAAGAAAAAAACTAAAAACAGCATTTTTAAAACAAGGTATTATTCATAAAAATAATTAGTTGTTAGTCCTCAGTAGATGGTTTGGTTAAGAGTAGATAGTTGTAAATAAATAGGAAAGCTTCATATCTTTAAAAGGACTCCCAGAATCTGTTAAAAACTGAGCTTTTTTCAGTATTCCAGTGAATATCATCAAAACTTTAATCCCAGTCCTGTCACTTGGCATCTTACATGGAAAGTTTTAGAGAAGTTCAGATTACTTATCTGAGTGTGTGTCGTCGTTTCGAATTTTAATACATTTATTTTTTCCGTGTACCTACATGTGGAGAAGTGATAGTGTTAGTATGCACATGCATGCGTGTTATAAACAAAGATGAGTTTAAAAAAATTATAGTTCCATAATATTTGTGAGAAGATTACAATTCAATTTCTGTACCCCGAAAAACATACCTCAGCATAGTCTTGTCTTCTCCAAAATTTTCCTCATAGTTGCTTTGAGCACTCAATGAATGGTGTACATTTATTTGTTTCAGACCCTGACACATTGCAGTATGTGATAACGCACAGTGCAAAGTTTGAGGAACTTTTTATATTGTGTAAGAATGACTTACAATCTACTCACCATACTCCTAGAGGACATCGTCGTCAAAATTTCTTAAGCAGACAAGATTTGATGAATTTGAACTGTGAAATTGAAATACTTAATGATTTGGTATCTACTATATCCCTAACTATTATACATCCAAAAATTGTTCTCAAAGAAGGCATTAGAAAGAAAATGTTCTCTAAATTTGATCTTCTGTTGAACAAAATTAAAGAATACCACAAACAATTAGATGGGCAAGAAACATCTGATTTCAATCGAGAATGTAAAAGATTCCTAAGAACAGCACAACTTGCTGTTGTGGAGAGCTCAGGAAATTTTGAGTACTGCCTCCGAGATAGAAATTTCAAAACTTCTTATGAGAAAGCATGCAAAATTGTTCATGGAATATGTTTTTATTCTGAAAAAGACNGAAAAAGATCATGAAGAACTGAAAGTTATTGTTAACTCTTTGAGTAAGTCAGTTGGGAGTAACTCATTAACTGAGAAAGAACGTAAAGAAATAGTTCAAGCTGTAGGAGTAAAGCAAGGAGCTTGGTTCAAATGTCCTAATGGACATATCTATTGCATTGGGGACTGTGGAGGTGCAATGCAAGTTGCAAAATGCCCTGATTGTAAAGCTGAGATTGGTGGAACTAGTCATAGACTTCTTGCATCAAACACTTTGGCTACTGAAATGGATGGTGCTACTAGTACTGCTTGGCCAAACTACCTGTGACTTCTACCTGGAGAAATATTTTATCTTCACTAGAACTTAAGGGAAATTTCTCCCTTTGTTTGACCACAAACGAACGACTCTTTTCTTGAGACATTAGTCACAATTACCACACATAAATGATTGTCACAACCATCCTTCATATAATTTCAAATTTAACCAATTGCAGAGAACTTTGTGTTCTAGCATGCATTTGCAACAATAAATTTTTAACTGTATTTTAATAAGTGTTTAAGGAGTTATTTCCAATGCTTTTGTATTAGTAGAATCCTTTGTATGTAATGTAATTGATGTTTAAATAATGAACTGTGTTATAAGTAATGTAATGTAAATGAAGTATATCTTGAAAATACAAGCCTGAAGGTGATTTCAAAATTGTTTTGAAGGGTGAGGTTGAAGATTTTGTTTTTCAATGTGACTAGGTTATTTTATGAAAGCAAGTCCATTTTGTCTAGTTATATTATTTTTAAGCATCCTGTTTAACTTAATATTTGTGATCCAATATAATAGTTTCATAATGTATAATAGTTATAATTACTTCCCTCGTCAATATTTTTTTTTCCAATCTTAACTTGGCATATGAAGGACAATTCAGGTATTCTTCAATATTAATTCTATATTATATTTTTCCTAATGCACACTTCTATTGTTTTAAATAATTTTTTACATGTAACCAAGATGTTTGGAAATAAAATGTTCAATTTCTTCCTTATTTATGCCTCTACTTATCTCAAGATACTTTCTCCCCACCATGATGTCATGAAGCATGAAACAAGATAATCAATGAATTTCATGCCATTCAAAAAGACCAGTCTTTCATTAGAAATATATAGATTAAAATATTGGATGGTTCATTTTAATCGTCACTTAAAGTATTTCTTTCCATCTACTATTTCAAATTCTTTCAACTCTTCTAGTGGAGGCTGTTTACATGTACTGTTCAAACTATTCACCAACTGACAAACTTGTCCCTATAACATTAACTGAGGGTAGAGTTCAATTTCTTGACCTAGATACAGGGTCATTCCATATCAATTTAAGGGTCATCTTACCCACCAACTCAAGATTTTTATTAAATATGGCTCATTTACTTTCCCTCCAGATACAAGTAACCCCGTCAAATTTTTGCTTTTTTTCCTTTACTGTTTTCGTTTTATAGGCATTCAAAGTGTCAAAATTTGGCGTATAAAACAAGCTGAGATCATGAAATGCAACATTAATCTTCTAAGAATTTCATATAATTGTGAAACTTTGTAGTTATATACTATAAAGTATAAGAATGTGTTTTAGTAAACTTATTTGTCTTAAACGATACTTGCAGTGTCCGTTTATTTACCTAGTCAAAGGGATAACGTGGAAGATAAGATCCAAAACAGACAAATTAAAATTGACTGATTGTCATCAAACTAGTTATGCCAATAATAATGCCACAGAAAATTTATGTAATTTAGCTCAGAGAAAAATTAATGTAATTAAATTAAGAACTGAAAGATGATGGAACATTTTAAAAAAAATTGAATTTCTATAAAAATTAAATCTTATGATCCCTACAAAAAAAAACTTATCAGGACAGCTTGATTGTGCAGTACCCTAGACATATCTCCTAAAATTGATTCATTTAACAGAATGTGATAAAGTTAAATATAGGTTTCCAAAAACAAATACACAGGTTCACAGGAATTAATACTGTAGTACACCACAACACTACCAAAGATGCCTAGAAATCACCCACAGAAAGGAAGCAAAGGTAGCTACTACAGAGCTAGGTTTTAAACTTGAACCAAGCTTATCTACTAGCTCAGTCACCTCCAACAATTGCAACTGTGAATGGAAGCATTGTAGCTTATTGTTGTGTGTGATAATATAATTTCTTTATCAAATGTATATAATGCCAAAAATGTTTGATCTTATATGTCAGCCTTAACAAGAAACTTGTCAATCTATTTTTCTACTTATTTAGGAATATTAATTTTTTGGTGTAGTTTTCATTATAACAATTAGCAATACATCAAGCAGAACTTTAATAATAAATTTATTGTCAAAAAAACAGTACAAACTGCATATGATCATGTGGAGGACAAACTAATTTACTCTCTGGAAGCAAGCAAGGGACCGTCCCATCAATTCCAATCAAGGGCCCTAAGGCAGAGGCGGATTCAAAAATTTCAGCAAAAATTCCTAGATAAGATGAAAAGTTAGCTGCGAGTTATAGTTCTAATAGAATGTCAATATGTTTATAAATTAAAGCAAAAAATTTACATGTACAAATTATTATCAAACTATAGATTATTCTGAGTATTGTGTTTAAGAACTGAAATAACACTAAATTCACAATTTATCGTTACAATAAACATGCCCCTAACAAAGCCTAGAGAACCTGTATAAGAAATCCGCCTCCACCCGAAGGAAAAACGGAGAAAAACCCGAGCCAGGATGGAGTGTGAGTAAACTTTTTGTGTAAAATAAATGTAAAAAACATTGTTTAAAACAAGCTTTTATACAAAAAGCACTGTAATAAAAAGAAAAAATAATTTTCAGTATAACTAAAAATTGACAATAAAATAATCCCTCCTTGGTCACTCATCATAGGTGTGGGTATTTAGAAGATGCATAAACAGATATTTGTAAAACATGAAATTTTAAAGTAGTATTAGTACTTACGATGCTTGACACCTCAAGCTTATAAAATGACCAAAAAAATCAATTACCAATTATGAAAGGAAGGATAACGTAAAAACATCCATCTTCGCGTGGAAGTGGCCAAAATTTCAAATACCAATTTAGAAACAGAAAGACAACACACATACAAACAAAGAGTTAAATAAAAGCTTGTAAAAATATATTTAAATACCATTTAACAATAATACATTCATAAAACAATTATAAAATATTTTCTGGAAGTTGAACATTTTCAGAGAAACTAAGGAATGAAAACACCACCTTCTTTCTTCCATCATATGATAGCCCTAGTATAGAGGAATATAAAAGAAGAAAAAAATTGTGATTATCACACACCCTTTTGGTGATATTCACTTTTATGTTAAGCTGTATTTTTACAAAACAAAAAATTGCAAAATTTCAAATAAAACTTTTTCCCTCACTGTTTATAGTAATACTTGGTAGAGACCTTATTGTAGATCTCTTAATACTTAGATATATTGCGTATTTTTTTCTAACATCCTTATAATTTAAAGAATATAACTACAAAGTTTCACAATTGTTTGATGAAAAAAATTAAAGTTATTATTTTTCCCAAAAGATTAACAATTTGGATTTCAGGATCTCCGCTTGTTCAATGCACCGAACTTTGAAACTTTGAAAGCCTATAAAACAATAACGATGAGATTAAAAGCTAAAATTTGATGATGTTATCTATCTGTAGGGACAATAAGTTAGCCACATTTAAAAAAACAACTGCGATTGTGGGAACACAATATTACTTTTTTTTGGTTGATTTCATTTCAAATGACCCTACTAGGAAAAGTAAACAACATCACCTGCGTCGCTGATTTGACCCCCAGGGCAGAGCCTGAACTCAATTAAAAAGGCAAGAGTAAGCAAAGGTGTTGCAAGAATCCATCAACAGACGGGAAAATTTATAAACATTATTGAGAAGTTTTTTTGAGAATTGTTATTTATCAGTTAATGAGATGAAAGACCATAATTCTTAATAATACTGACATTTTGGAACTTCTAGCGATAAATCAATTTCTTATCCAATTGTCCTCTCCAACACTAAATTGCATAATAAAAAACTTAATGGTTTTAAAGTTAATGTTTAGCAAAATATCCAAACATATCCAGTGTACGAATGTAAAAATGAGTGAATTGAGTTTCATCTGGTCCCTAGGAGCCTCTACCCATCCCAGTTCAATACTCCAAAATTCAAATTATCTCCAAATATAACAAGCAGCTAATTGNTTTCGGGGGGGGGGATTACATGAAATGATTATTCCGTGAAAAGTATAAGTGTCAAATCCACCACTGCCGTTGAGCCTTTGGATCAGAATTGGTGGGATGGTCTCTTACTTGCTTCCAGAATAAATTCATGTTATTAATTTTGTAGCATCAATTGACATAAATTTGTATGGGAGATACCTACATGCACCGCCATGTTCTCGGCATAGCCGAATAGCAGATATACTTGATTAAAAGACCCCCAAATGCATGCCCCACAGACCAAAATAAATATAAATATTAATGAAAACATTTTTGAAACATTACCCTAAACTCAAAATAAGCCTTTTTTTTAATTTATAACTATGAAGACTTGCTTGGTGAAATTTGCAAATAAATTTCAAGATAATTATATTCTGCTATCTCAGTAGTTCCATAAATGGACCTCAGGGCTAACTGTAACACCCAGCGAGTCACAAATATGGAATATTCTCTACAATAAATATTGTACAAAAATTGCAGCCTTAATAACTTCAGAAGAAATGAAAGCCAAGAAAAAAATGTACCACGGAATGGTTTCAAATAAAACATTAGAACAGAGGACATCAAAATGCAACACAATATTCACTGACCTATACTAGATACATTATAGTATAGGTATATAGGATACTAGACGAATGACAAGATACATTCAAATGAATGACAACTTGAGTGTTATGAATTTATTTTAATTTGCTAATTTGAAAGCAATTTCTACAGTAAAATCTCAAATAATTTTGTTAAAACATCAAAAGATTTGTCACAATGAGCAGAAGATCACACAGCATAAGGTTGATCATCATCAGGAAATACGTGATATTTTTTATAAGTTTCCCGGTAGGTGAAGTCTTTCTTATCCTCTTGCCAACCTCTGTCAGGTGCATCTTTGTACTTGAAACGAGACTCGGATTCTCCGAATAATTCAATATCGTCTTCAATGTCATCTCGGTATCTACCTACCACACATTTCTTTCCTGTTAATGGATCGGTAATATCACCAAATGGGTAAACAACTTTCAATACTTTGTGCGATATTAATACAGTAAGTTTTTCCTTCAGTTTTTCCACCAACACTATGTCTCCAGGTTTGCACACTTTCTCAAGATCATGAGCGAACACGTATTCGTCTTTCCTGAAGTACATATGTATATTTGAATCGAAGTCCATGTGTTTTACCCTAATTTTTGAAGCATTTTTTGTAACTGATGGCACACATTGTCCCAGCAAAATTAAAGGGCGACACACCTTCGAAACAGCCATATCCAGTTTCCCACAGTTATCCCAAAGGATCACTGATCAATTACCCATTCCGTAAACTCAGTACCCCGGTGTCTCCCTCAGGCTCAGACTATTCCTGGCTTGTTTCTGGACTGCTCTCAGACTGCTCTGTACACAGATTACGCTATGCCTGCGCCATGCGGTTCTGTAGCACGGTGTACGGAGTCTTTTACATTGTGCTGGGTTGTAAACGTGACCGACAGAGGAACGAGCAGGAAATAGTATTCTGCGCGCGAAGGACGAAATAACTCAATCAATGTCGAGTGTTCCAAGTAATTAAAACCATAGTTCGTAAGAACAAAAGTTTAATTTCAATAAATTAACAAATTTATAAAATTACTTTTTATGACCGCTTCGATGATGAAAAACATTTATTCAAGAAAAGTCTCAAAACAATTTATTCAATCTGACAAATGCATCGTGGTTTTAACCAATGTTTGCTGCCACAATCTTTACTGATACTAAACTGTTTTTATTTATTATTCTTTAGAGAATCAACAGGAAATCGTGTTCATACCATCTCGATCAGAAGAATTTCCATAAAGAAAGGTCACATTGATACATGAATGATTGTAAAACTTAAAAACAAAATTAAATTATAGCATTACGACAGATTATTTCAATTTCTTTAAAAATATCAGTTACTTGTTTTACCACAAAGACATAGATGTTAATTTTATCGGTACATTGTTGAAAAAGGTTTAATGTACCTTACCTCCCAAATCAGATTGCCATCCGCTGACTACTTTCTTCTTCGCTTTTTTTTTTTGAAACTACAGAACTCAATACTTTCGACGGGCTCGCAAAATCCGACACAATACATTTTCAATCCAAAACGTTGCCCAAAGAATTATAAGGAAGAGGACGTGCGGCTGATGTATTTCAAACATTTACATCACACCAATTACGATCGTCGACTGTGTGAGACGGAATCATATCGTGTATCATCCAGAAATATCGCTAAGAAACACATTATTTCAGTAAAATAAGTAAAGCACGTATCGGAAATGATGATACATTAATGTACACTACTCTCATATCAAATTAAGGAACTTGCCAGAAATACAATTTTTCCCTCAGTTACAATCCTACCCACAACGACTGCAACTCTAAATCTCATTCCGACTTTGTCGCGGTGACGAAGGGGGTTGTATTTAAGGGTTAATGCTGAAATTATCACAACGACCTTCTAGTTCGTATGTACGTCACTGTGTTTACCAACAACATCCAACGCACATAGAAAAGCAAACTGAAGAATATTGCAAACGCAATTATACATTATTTATTTGAATGTAAATGTTTTATACGGCTACACCAGTGTATTAATGTGCATGTTGTAGTTAATATACTTTCGAGCTTAATGGAATCATGAAAAGCGTTCCCGAAACGACTTTCGGGGTTTCTTCGATAAAAAAACAGACAACAAAATTGCACAGTAATACGTAAGGTCCCTTTAAACTCGGGCATTCTACATGGCAAATTGAAAATTTGACACCATTTCTTTCTTATCGTGTCACTAACACAAGAGAAGTTCTGATTTAACATGCCACTCCCTCCTTCATCCACATCTGGTGAGTGCACTCCTACTTATTCAGCATTGGGAGTGTCACTGGTCATCCCTAAAGATGATGGATTCGACTCTATATTGGTCATTTTTAATTATTTTACAAATAAGCCTATTCTCACACACCCCTCAGGGGAGGGTTAAATTTGAATTTAACTTGAATTGTAGGAAATAATTCAGTACAAAAACTCTGCATTGGGGGAGGGGAAAAAAAGGATTTTTTTTGCAAACTCGGGTAAACAGCTATTTTTCTCTCTTTCTTTTAAAGATCATGTCGGTACAATTTCATCAAGGTGGGAATAAAATTGTTTATTTGTATTAAAGCTAAAGAGGTCACTCATTATAGATTAACATTGCCCAACAAACAATTCTTAAATTGTTATAATTGAATATAAAAAAAGAAAGATAAAATCTAAGTCATAACATGTTCCATACATTTCTAGCAAACACTAGACCATTTAAGACCCTGGGCACATTTGCCTAGAAGGTACGTAACCCTAGTCTAGAGTCCTTAATAGTCTCTCTCATCATGAATGGCTACAGTAGCGCTAATGTGGGGGCTACAGCAGATTGTTGTTGATCCACCTTGCAGTTAATAAGTCTACCCACCAAGCACTAATCTCCACATGCCTAAAGGTTTCTTACCAAATAGCCAAAAGCTGTTTTCAACAAAA
>NNCF01130312.1:207198-224909 GCA_002313205.1 Laupala kohalensis | reverse complement strand
TTGCTCGCTTCCGGAGAGTAAATTAGTTTTTTTTCCTCCACGTGGTCATACGCAGTTTGTACTGTTTTTTGACAATAAATTTATTATAATATTAATGAAACATTTAAAAGGTCAGAAATTCTTTAAGATTGATATATTTTCGAGAGAAGTAAATGGAATTAAGCTGAATTCAATAGAACCGATAGCTAAAACATTTTATTAACAGATAATATAACAAAATGTATTAAATAGTCCTTCCCTGTATACAGAATGATTCCGAAATCATGCTACAAACTCTAAGGGTTGGTACAGGACACTGTAACAAACATTTATTGAGTAGGAATGTAGGGGCGCAAGCGATGCGGTGAGAAGCAAACATTGCTTTTTATGGGGAGATCTGAAGAGACTTGTTAAAGCGACTTCACTTGACTCAGATTAGAATCTCGATGCTCGATTATCCGTAGCAGCTGCACGTGTGCATGAAATACTTGGCACCTGAGAATGTATGCGCCAATCGCTCCACCGCACGAAAAAATAATACCGGAGCAGGGGTAGCTAATATATTGGCTGCCAGCCAACCAGAAAGCATGTAATATAGGTTCGACGTGAGTCGACGCTGACTCATCTGCATACTTTCTTCCCTGTACGACTTTCGTAACGATATTCATTTTTCTTACAATTCCATAGTCTTACCTTATTTAATCACAAGCGTAGAGTAAACGTTGTTTTTTCGACGTCCGATTTCAAGCATTCGTCAGCCCCCGTATTCGATCCAAAACCCTTTCTCTCTGAAGGCGCGAACGCTAGTACTGAGCTACTGCAGTATAATGTTCTTAAAATCTTGTGTTACGCTCTCTAAGAGTTGACTCCATAGTATTGGTACTATGGATAGTAAATACGTAAAATAGAGATCATCTACGAAATCTTAAAAATATATCTTTAAATACCAAGAAAATAGTTTTTATGTATCCTACCGTTTCATTATTTTGAATATACATGAAATTTATTCTTGTTAGATTAATACATTTGAAAATATTATTGTTTAAAATAATAATTAGATATTATCCCGCATTAATATTCAGAAATTCATAATATCATGTGTACGGCTGCTCTACGTCGAGGAAACACTGAAAATGTTCGTCGTCTCGACTTGAAGTTTCGGGCTACGCAACGTCGATATGGCGTCGTATAATCGTTGTAATGAATCATTTTGTTCAAGTAAACAACTATTCATAGTCGGCAACTACGACCGAGATTGCCGGCGAGGGACAGACAACAGTTCTTGTAGCTACGTCAGATTTATGAGCGGGGCTGAGCTGTTCGCGCAAAACTCATAAGCTATAGCTGTTGATGTGATATTCCTCCTCCCAAACAAAACAGCATTAGTTTCTGCAGTGATCGAAAATTGATCTCGTTCAGACGAAAACTCTTTTAGGGCAGCTACGGCGTAAGCTGTCCGCCAGACAGCCAACGCGTGAGCTATCACAGCTGACTTTGGGTTGAGCCATCCAAATTATTTTTTTCGTGAGACGCGGTCAAGCATGTATCACGGTTGGTGTACGCAATTTTGCACGCTTATTGTAAATATTGCACTTTTCAACGACGCTGTCAATAAAGACCGTGTTTTCTTTCATCTATTATTTCTTGTGTTTGCGCTCTACCGCGTCATGTGGACGTATACATTCAATAAAAATCAATAAATGATTGTTACAGTATCCTGTACCAACCCTTGATGTTTGTATAATGAACTTGGGATCATTCTGTATATAAGCACTAAGTAGATTCTATATTCAAAGCAATACACGTCTTTATTTATGTTTCTACTGGAGTACTTTAATTGTCGTATCATAGTCTTAATGAAAAGATTTTGGTGTACTATTCATTTCATTGTGCAATGAATGCTTAAATGGCATTCGAGAATAAGGTGAAAAGAATTCAACTAAGGTTGAATAAAGGAGGGTTACTCAGTCTTCTAATGTCAAAAATATTCACACATTAATTTGAAGCTTATTGCCATAAAACACCACTTCGAGAACCATGTTATAATTAACAAATAGAGAATGAAGTATGTTCTATTGAAGTAAGTAAACGGCAAGTATTTTACCAATTGTGTTAGAATTATTAGAATATAGTTTGTGAAACAAGTTGAATATAGCCAAAAAGTGACATTGCTTTTTGTGCTTGAAACTCGACGATTTCTGGTTTGTCCGAGGAACAGATATGCGACAGACCAAAATGATTATACGTCAAGAAAAGAGAGTTGTATGGTTACTATTAACGCGATTCGTATAGTTCATATCCCAAAGATTGTTTCTCAATAGATTACGCTTCAGTATATTTTCCCTCCTGAGATTAAAGTTTAAATTTCAGGAAATATAAAAGTTTTCATCACATCTTGAACCCGATAAAACAATGAAAAATAAATGTGTTTCGCACTTAAAATCATAATCATATTGATTCATTTATCATTTATTATACCATCTAGGGGTACTAAGACCTACCTGGAAAATGTTTCAAATAACCTTGGAGATGAATTACGATTATAAAAACCAATCACAAAAAATGTACCAATTACCTTGCTTATTTTACAAGAAGATAGAAACACATTAGATAGATAAGCAAGCATCCACTGAATTCTTGTAAATATCTTTTTGACTTTTGATAATTCGATGAACGAGATGTGATAATTACACAACGTCATTGAGATGGTAATAATGACAACTCTACACTCAATCATGTTATAACTATTCCATAATAGTTTCATCAGGAAAAAAGTTGCGTTGAAGTATTGAAACAAATCAGCATTATTCTCACACAGTAATTTACAGAAGATTAAATATAATTCCATAAAATCTGATTTTTTAGAAATTATGTCAATGGTTATAATTTAAGATAAACTTAAATAAAGTAATAGAAAATATATATTTCATAAATTAAAGATAATATCTTTACTTTACTTTCTTTCTTTACTTTTCTAGAATAATTAGTATAACATTACGAGATTATAAGCGATATTTCATGGTATAGTTCTGCAATGAGGTACGAACAAGTTCGTTTAAGTAAATTTTTAAGCCTTACTTTCTTCAATAATCTTTGAAGAAGATCCGCCAGCACTACTCCAGACTCTCTACACCAATGAGAATTCCCAGAACACACCAGCGCTCACGAAGAATCAATCCTAAGCCGGAGATTAGTTTATTTCAGAACAAAGAAGAACGTGCTGAAGGTTGGCACTTAAAAGAACGAGACATTTCACACCATACTAAAGACACACATAGTTTCAAATACAATTGAAGGTTAAAGCTGTATTTCATCCCGAAAACTAAGTTGAGAATAATATAAGAGAAATTAACTTCCTTCATGTACGCCCATTTGTACGTGATAAAGACAATATATTAGTTATGGGACACAAATGCAAATCTATAAGGAACAAAAAACTCATTACAAATATCGTTAAAATTGTAATTATATTCATCCTCTTGATTAAGTTATAAACGTGTGCTGCAAACATTTTTGTATTGACAGAATATACATAACCTACCGTGAAAATGTATTCGTGTAACAAAATTCCACTGATACGATTACATGTATGGAAAAGGTAATCTGATTTTCTGTTTCAAATGGTGAAAGCAAGTAAAGCATCCCACTGGCAATGGTTGCGCATTTCATTTGAAAAAACGAGTGACCAACGTTTCCTATTCATACAAAATTTTATATTTTATTCAAAAATAATAATAGAAACGGACAGAAAGAAAAAGAATTAAACAAAGTAAAGACTTCATCTAGGAATGATAATTGAGGCGACGTAGTGTTTCTTGTGTTCTATTATTACAAATATCAATATCTTCAAAAAGGAAAGACACCCTAATGAAATTTATTTGTTTGGGTAGTTTTGCAAATATCAATTGAATCGTATCGAAAAACAGCTTTTTAGACAAAATCATTTACCCAGAGAAATCAGATTTTTTCAAACAATCAAATGAAGGGTCACAGCTATACTGCAGTATTGATCAAACTTTTAATATTATCACTATATTAAGATTGTAGATTGTGCTTCTACACTGTAAAAGAATTTATTGATTTTAACAAAAGTTACAATTCGTCTTGTGCTTTATCACGCCATTGCTGGAGTACTTTTTAAACAACTTATAACAATTTCAAAAACTATTTTCTTGCATGATTGTGTTGTCTTATGGCTCATATTAATTTAGTTTTATGTGTACTCAACATTGGCACGTTTGTGTACATAAATTCTGTAGCCCCATCCTGGCCCGGGTTTTTCTCCGGTTTTCCTTCGGGTAGAGGCGGATTTATCATACAGGTTCTCTAGGCTTTGTCTAGGGGCGGGTCTATTGTAACAATAAATCGTGAATTTAGTGTTATTTCAATTTTTAAGCACTATACTCAGAATAATCTATAGTTCGATAATAACTTACATGTAATTTTTTGCTTAAAATTACAAACATATTGACATTCTATTAGTATTATAACTCGCAGCTAACTTTTTATCTTATCTAGGAATTTTTGCTGAATTTTTTGAATCCGCCTCTGCCTTAGGGCCCTTGATCGGAATTGATGGGATGGTCCCTTGCTTGCTTCCGGAGAGTAAATTAGTTTTTTTTCCCTCCACGTGGTCATACGCAGTTTGTACTGTTTTTTGACAATAAATTTATTTATTTATTTATTTATTATTAGATGACGTACGTGCCACAACATTTTTCGCACCAAATTAGCTGAGAAAGGATTTCACACAAAGTGCTGACATTTAACCCACAGCGAATCAACTGTCAATAGCGTGACATACAAGACAGAACATATTATAACTGCTATACTATATGCTGGGGCATTCCTACCCCGAGGGCTGACAGACACAGACAGCGTGGTCTCATTGGTGGCAGAATAATCTCTTGCCTTCAAAGGCAGTCACTCCTGGGGAAAATTGTTTTTTGAAATAAAAAAAATACAGTATAACAACAATTGTAGTTCATATATTTAAATGAAATATCTTTAACAGCTGGTTGATCAAAATAATATATTACTGAAATATTCGAATGAATAAGACTGTTAAATAGTTTTTCAGTCATGCGATATAAAGTATAACTTTTTAATAAAAATTGATATCTTCTAAAACAATCATCAAAGCATTATACCTATCTCCTGTAACAAAAAAGGAAGGCATTTTTAAAATGAACGCAAAGCCAACTTTTTCATTAAACGTCATTACTTTCGAGAAGAAATAGATTCAATGAAATATTTTAGCCTCATTATGTAGCAATTTAACATTATAATTCGTAATTTTTTATCATTCATTTTAAAAGAGGTTCTCATATAAACTAAATAACACAATATTTTAATAAAATACGCTTCTCCTTCCCTTTATAAGATACCATAAAATACGTTCCAAACNAAAAAAAAAAAAAAAAAAAAAAAACAAATCGACATTTTGAATCTCAGAAACAATTTAACCATTTATAACAGTTAAATGTGAAGCATAAATTCAACTATACATTTCGCTTTTGATTAAAATTCTCTTTCTTTGTGTCATTTTAATCTCTCATTACAGAATTTTGCAAATCAATCAGAATAATTCATTATTTCATAAGATCAACTTTCATAATAACTACGCATCCTAATATTGGAATCGGTATTCGACGATGAAAAGTATTTGGTGAATTCGACGAATGCCGACACACAAACATGAAATATAAAAAAAGTTAATAACTGAAATTGCATTCACTTGCTTCGTTTGTTTCTCTCCATTATCAAAGTACACAATTCAAACAGCATAAAATCATATTAATTGATCGAAGCTATGGAATACTAAAACATAGATTTAATTATAAAAATGTATTTTAAGTAGTATTACGTCATTACCCCTAACCATTCCCTCGCAAGACTCGTGAGATACCGGATGTTTCAAAACTCCCGTCCCCCTAATCTGTCTTATGTAATTTTTGGACAGTCCCAGAAACTCAAGGGAAAACTGCTGATATGTGTCTTTCCCGTCTATACGTTCACTACAATGGACTGGAGGTGAATTTGACTAGCG
Organism: Laupala kohalensis; assembly: GCA_002313205.1. NCBI lineage: Eukaryota > Metazoa > Arthropoda > Insecta > Orthoptera > Trigonidiidae > Laupala > Laupala kohalensis. The sequence continues at coordinate 218,881 of NNCF01130312.1, read as the reverse complement.
AAGATCTAGAGAATCCTTAAACCTTATTCCAGTCGATCGTTTGCTCAATTATAACCGAAAAAACTCCCCCAGGTCTAGAGTTGATCTCCGGTCTTTCGAAGGAAATGAACCGTGCCCATCAGCTATGTGGCCTGGAAATGAAGGAGTAGAAAATAAAAATATGCGAAACATAAGTTGGCTGCGAGTAGGGGATTGGGGTCTCGTACGGTTCAACCTTTCGCAGACCGCTTCCCCTAACGAACTGGGAGGAACAAAAGGTGCGGTAGCCACGAGATTCCAATTAACAGGCGGAGCAGTCGCTTTGTGTTTTTATCTCTTTTACCCGCATAGAATTAAAAAACTCTTTCCCTCGCAGAAAATTTATCCTCGCCTTTTTCGCATTGCACGTAGCCGCGTCGGGGTAGATAGTTTTAACGAAATTTTTCGCAGCTTACAAAGTTTTGTTTTTATTGCAGAAGAAAAAATACATAATGTTTGTACCAAATGTAATAAACCAGAAAATTTATTTTGCATCAAGTAAATAAATAGTTTATTAACTAAAAGCAGTAAAAACTACGTATTACCTCATTTTGTTGGACAAAAATCTAACTTACTTATCCATTAAATTGGAAGTTATATGAACCATAGGATAGAGGCCATTTTGCTCGTAATGAAATAAACTGTAGTTTAGAAAAAACAATTCGGATTTTAGAGAACTCGCAACCTTGAAGAAAGTAAGCTTCAAAATTTTTAACGTATTATGTTTGTAGGTAGTTTTATGAAACGAATGCTTATTTGTTCAAAAATTTGATTGAAGGTTGAAATATGAATTAGTGTATTCTTAGCTCCCTGAAATAGAAAAAATTCTGAGTTAAAAACAATGTCGAGTGCGTTTTTTATAGAAAAGTGAACGTTTATAAAATAACTATCTGAGAACCCGTTGCTTTGTAGGATATTTGCAAAAATATACCATTTCGAAACTCCATCAGTATTCTCATTCCTTCTTTATATTCTTTAATAAAAGACAAAATAATTTTCGCTCGAAACCTCTTATTTACAAATGAGTAATTTATCATAATAATAATAATAATAATAATAATAATAATAATAATAATAATAATAATAATAATAATAAATTTATTGTCAAAAAAGCAGTACAAACTGCGTATGACTACGTGGAGGAAAATAAACTAATTTACTCTCCGGAAGCAAGGACCATCCCATCAATCCGATCAAGGACCCTAAGGCAGAGGCGGATTCAAAAATTTCAGCAAAAATTCCTAGATAAGATAAAAAGTTAGCTGCGAGTTATAATACTAATAGTATGTCAATATGTTTGTAATTTAACGCAAAAAATTTACATGTACAAATTATTATCGAACTTTAGATTATTCTGAGTATAGTGTTTAAATATCATAATAATTGAAAAAACACGATTTATTATTATAGTAAACTTGCCCCTAGACAAAGCCTAGAGAACCTGTATAATAAATCCATCTCCATCCGAAGGAAAACCGGAGTAAAATCCGGCCCAAGATGAGGCTACAGAATTAATGTACACAACTGTGCANGTGCCAATGTTGAGTACACATAAAACTAAATTAATATGAGCCATAAGACAAAACAATCATGCAAGAAAATAGTTTTTGAAATTGTTATAAGTTGTTTAAAAAGTACTCCAGCAATGGCGTGATAAAGCACAACACGCATTTTACTTTTATTATAATCAATAAATTCTTGTACACTGTAGAAGCACTGGTGCAGGAGGTAGTTTTTAACCGCAGATTTGAAAATATTCAATTTCATAATATCTTTTATATTCTTGGGCAAGGAATTATATAGAACGATTCCCGAATGATATGGTCCTCTTTGACAAAGAGTGGTTGACACTCTAGACCGATGAATATTATTAAAATTGCAAGTATTGTGTTCGCGAACGAGACTGTTTCGTATAAAGCAAGGGTGGTGCTTCAGTAATTCGGTCTTAACAAACACGACCGTTTCATAAATATAAATGCAGAGAAGTGTTAAGATATTTAATTCCTTGAATAAAACTTTACCAGAGTTTCGGAGGTGAGATTTACAAATTATCCGAACTATCCTCTTCTGAATTCTGAAAATTTGAATACTCTGACCGGAATTGCCCCAGAAGATAATGCCGTAACGCAAATGGGAGTAAACTTTTGCAAAATATACGCAACGGGAAATACGTGGACGAACTACGTTAACTAAGATTCGGAATGCGTAACTCAATTTGTTTAATTGGGAATTAAGACTATCAACGTGACAATTCCATTTGAGGTTGTCTTAAATATGGAGACCTACCAATTTTGTGATCGTAACACTTTTTAATTGTGTTCCGTTTAAAAAAAAGGAAACCTGAGGTAAAGATTTTCTGATACTATTGTGAAATGACATAGACTATGTTTACAATGAGACGATTTGCATGTAACCAAGTCGAAAGGTTGGACAAAACATTTTGAGCGTTGGAGTGTTTACATAGTAAATTAGTGTCATAAACAAAAAGAAACATTTTGCAATCAGATGTGGATGATGACATGTCGTTCACATACAATAAAAAGAGTAAAGGGCCGAGAATTGAACATTAGGGTACTCCACAAGTAAGTGGCTTTATTTCTGAAAGACAACGCTGAAGTATTTTATATTTAGTATAGGATATTTCGACCTATTGACATCTATCTTTTAAATAAGAAGTTAGCCATTGACGTGGAAGTACACGTATGCCTAAAGAATGCAATTTGGAAAGGAGAATTTCGTGATCGATGACATCGAATGCTTTGGACAAGTCAAGAAAAACACCCCGAGGATTTTCTCCACGGTCAAGAAATGTGGTAACATCGTTTAAGAAGGAAAATATGGCGCTTGTAGTGGAAAAGGATTTCCTAAAACCGTACTGATCGTCAGAGAGAATATTATTTTTTGATAAAAAATGTAGAACACGCTTATAGAACAATTTTTCTAGGATTTTTGAGAAAGTGGGTAGCAGAGATGTTAGTCGGTAATTTCCAATATTAAGTTTGTTTCCTCTCTTGTGTAAAGGTTTCACTTTCGCTCTCTTAAATATGTTTGGAAACACCCCTTCCGATAAAGAACTATAAAAAGATTTATGAGTGGATTTAATATAGCGTGGGCCGAAAATTTAACAATATACTCGGGTATATTTTCTATACCTGTTGAAAATTTGTTTTTTAATGAGCTGATAATTCTCATGACTTCACTGACCATAGATTCGGAAGTGAACATAGAATTGTGTACGTGGGTGGATATAATTGGAGGACATTGATTTGGACATATTGAGTTCGTTATTTTACCTACTTCTGAGAAATAATAATCAAACAAATTTAAGATGTCCTGAGGATTTGATAAGATTTTGTCATCGTTTCGTAGAGAAATATTTTCTTCGCGATTTTCAGAAGTTGGCGTGTAATTTTTAACAATATTCCACTTGTTTTTCATCAGGGTTGTTATATTTTAGTACCTCCCCGTCGTTTTCCATAACTTTAGCTACATAGACTACTTTTCGAAGATTAGTCTTATATTTACGAAAATAATCATGGAATAATATCAACCAATTATGGAATTTGGGTTTTGAAAGATAATATAAATGGCGTTTGTTTTTTGAAGAAATCCTTATCCCTTGGGTGATCCATCTATTGTATTTCTTTGTGTTAATTAACTTGCGTTTAATGAGAAAGCTAGAGTTGTAATGTTTTAGGATTATTGAGATAAATACATTGAATTTTTTGTCGGTGTTTGGCAATTGTAAACATCTTTTCATGTTTCTTCACGCAAATAATTTATAAATATGAATTGATTTGTGTTATTAAATTCTCTAGAAAACTTGTAAATGATTTTAAGTGGTTTTAGTTTATTATTAATAGTCAATACTTGAGCAAGGTGATCAGTCTATACGGGGATAAACACTTCAGAGAGATACGAGATTCCATTGTTGATGATAATTTGATCTAGCAATGTATGAGATGAACCGGACAGGTGAGTGGGGTCGTTTATCGTAGTAATAAGGTTGAAGGAATCGATAAGATTCATGAATCTTGATTAATAGGTGAATGTGCAGACTCGGATGTACTCAGGAAAATGAGGTTGAAATCACTACATATAACGATAGATTTAGCAGATTTATGTGTGATATGTTTTAAAACAATTTCGAAGTTCCGAAAAAATATGTCAAGATCTGATTGAGGAGATCTATAAATTCACAAAACAACAATACCAATGTCGGTCAGATTAACTGCAGAAAATTCTAACACACTATCTACGCAGAAATTCTCGTAGCCTGGCAGTGGAGAAGATAAAATATCATTACGAACGTAGATACACGTACCTCTGTGGGGATTTTTTCCTTTAAAATTTGGAAGACAGTAAGAACTTGCTAAATAATAATTAGAAATAGCAGTATCGTTGATGTTGTTAGTTGAAAGCCAATGCTCTGTGAGGCATGGCAAATCGAATGGATTTTTGTGTACCAGAATTTCTATGTCTGTCAATTTGTTTGAAAAGGATTGGACATTATGATGAAATATAATTGTTTTATTTTCGCAAAAAGTTTGTGATTCACGAGAAATGGAATTGACGTAAGATTGTGGAGGGGAATTTGAATTTGATACAGCTTCTATTTCCGGATCAAGCCCGCGAACAGCACTCGAACGCGATTGTCACCTTTGAGTACCACATCGTACTCCTGAGTGCAAGTTGTAACTGGGTGTGGGGGCTACAGGAGATGTGGATGGAGGAATATATGAGGACGTGGGAGATGAGGAAGCAGTAGGTGAAAGAACGGGGAAAGGAGAAGAAATGGATGTCGAGATAGGAAGAGGAGATGGTGATGATGTAGGAGCAGAGGGAGGTGGAGAAGGAGAAGATGCGGTAGGAGCAGGAAGAGGTGTAGGAGTGGGTAAAGTGGCAGGTGGATAATGTGAGGTCAGATTTGAAGCTAGGAGAGAACCGAAGTGATGTTTCCCAGACGGTTTCAGATGTAAACGGTGCTGGGTACAGTCTTTGGCAGTCAGGTGTGTTTGCAAGTCAAAAAATGTGATTTTTGTGTCTGCCAGGTGATGTTTTATAGAGATGTTTGCCAGGTTAATTTCGTGGTTTATTTGTGGAACGTTGAAGCTGAACGTGGAGGCAGGCTAGAGAGTGTGTTGTGAGGCCATTTTTAGTTTTTGTAGATGTTTAGACGCGTTGAAATGACCACCCAAGTTAATATCGTTCTGTCCATCTATGATGATTACTGTATCCCGCTTTGTGAGTTTTTTAGTGTAGGTGTCCAGTTCTCGAATAAATTCAGCCAAACGAGTGTTTGGGTGAAGAAACCGGAGACTGAGAACTGACTAGGAAGCAATCCACGCAAAACGGAGGACATCTGACGACCGTGCGAATCAGCTAATATGAGCATGTTTGATTTCTGCGTGGAAGTGTTGGCTATCTCTGGGTAGCACTACTTTACGTGGTTTTGAGCGGCTGTGCTTACCAGTGCGTGGTTTGTGAACAGGATTTTGTACCGGACGGGAGGGGATTGAACGAGCAGGTAAGGGAGGAAACAGGAACATGTCATCTAACACACTAAACCTATTTTGAGTGAAGAGTTGGGGTGGTGCATGTGTCGTTGGTCTAACCGGGTGATAGCAGTTGGAAGGACGGGGAGAATCCTGACTGTAGTCCACCTACGATAGTGTTCTAATTGATCTCTTTCAGCGCACTGATCCATGTGTCAATATAATGTACCAAGTCATTGTACGCCTTTTGAAGATCAGATTTGAATGAGTTGATCCATATAATTCCATAATCCATATATTTTAAAAATTAGGAAAATTAGAGTACATAGTCTTTGAAGTTCAACTACCATAGTTCCCGTTATAATTCAATAAAATGTTAAATATTTTTTTAAATCTGGTAGTAGAAATATAATGATTATTATCGGAACGAAAGTCACTTTCAAATTTTTCTTTTTGAACTTAAAATTTTATCTGGAATCTCGGAGTCTATTATTTAGTGTGAGGCATTTAAATGACGTTCAAACCATTGCTACTTCAACATCAAAAGTTGAAAATAATGCTATAGCTTTCAAAAATAATTTTTAATATATTTTTTACTTTGGAACTTTTTTTATGTAATTAAAAATAATATGAAAGACCTTACTTGTACCGAAACGATGTATAATCACTTCACAATTTTACATTTTACACAACGTATTCGTTCGTATTGTGAAACATCATCAGGTATCAGTTTCATAAAATCATTGGAACAAAGTTCCGTGTCAAATATTACTTCAAAAGTGTGACTACTGGTCAGGATGCTAGAAATGAGGTACGAAGTTCATATAAAAGTTCTATTGCCGAATTTACGACATTTATTATTATATAACCACCCAATTGTTGAGAATCAATATATAATCCTATGAAGAATGCATTTCCGGCCAACAGATACGTAACAGTCACTTCCGGTTCAATTATGCTAATGAGCAGCGTTTTGTAAGTCGTGACATAAATTTCCATAGACGGGTTTGTAGTGTCAAATGGAGCAAGTGATTGTGCCTTCCTCCTTATTTACTTTTTTTTATTTCCTACTTAGTGAAATTCACTTTAAAGGGAAGGAAAGTTATTTACACATTAGAAACATCACATATAAACTTTGAAAGATCCCAAGTATTACATAAAAACTACACAGGAAAAGATACAATCTTCAAGATAATTATACCAAAAAAATGAGCAGGAAATGTGACAGGGGGGTAATCCCCACTGTGCTCCTTCCTCGGCCCCAAATTCATTGACGCAGAGCCGCGTGTGCTCACGTACACAAGCCGCCGGCAGCACAAAGCCTCTATGAGACAAAGGGGACTCGGGACTCTGCTTCTATTACGTTCCTTTACCGCGGTCCGAGGAACAATGATGGCCATTTGTTGGGGAGGATATTTCGAAGGGAGGAGTAGCTTCTCGTTGGGCACTGTACTCCCACTGTATTTCCCTAAAAAAGTATTTTTTTGTATTGCCAAATCCTCTTCGATCCCAAGCAGGGAAGCACGAGAATTGCGATACCTGCATCAAACAACGAAACAACATCGCTTTCAAATCTGATTTGTGGGTCCTATTTTCTCGTTTCAACAAAGATGTTTTGGTTCCTGGGTATGTGAGGCAGGAGATGCATTTTTATTTACCTTAGATCAAATAAGTATATTCATTATTATGCATCCTTTTCTCCCTGATAGACAACGAGCCAGTGAATGTGTTAGCAACTAATTTTTTCAAGAAAGTTGTATGGCTAATACTGTTGATTTAGTGACACGGAAAACCTATCTGGCAATCTGGGAGCTCCGCGAGAGAACTTTTATTTTTGGCAAGGGTCCAAATAAATTTGCAGAATCATGGTCAATTTTTTTCTGTACTAATTAATTTACATAATATTTTGTTTATAAGAGTTACCGTTTTAGCCAAAAAGAAGATAATTCCATATAAGCGTGAGCTTGCATGAAATAAGAGATATTCATGTTATAATGACTAAGCTAAACATTTTTATCACGTATAAGTTCACCTAAAAGTTTCTACTGTAGACGGTTGAAAACTCTGGAACTAATAACTTTCATTCAATATATCTTTCAACATATCAGAAAAGATTTTTAATATTTTTTTCATATATTACAATCATAATAAGTTTAAATGATTTTAACTATTTCAATTTTCAATAGGGCGCTTTATTTACAAATATTATTTATGTACAAATGTGTGGCGAGGTTTTTTGTTGCCTGTACGCCTGTTAAATGCCCCTTAAGTAGAGCCGTGGGCTGTGCATACAATGCCCTGGTATTCACTCTGATTCAATGGATAATTGCAGTTTTAATTTTTGGAAATCTTTGTTTTGAACTTAAATTGATTGTAATTTTATTTACTTGTGATTTGTATCGTATTATTATTATTATTATTATTAGCATCCTTTAGTGCATCTTTAATATTATTTTATTTAGTTGTAAAATATCTTTTAAGTATGCTGTAACTACCAATTCAATGAGCATCGTTGGGAACCACGGGAAACCAACGGTCGATTTTAATTATTTTTCTCAGTATATGATAATTACGGTGTTGGAAGAATCGTTATTTCCATTGCTTTTGTATACAAACATTCCCTGACAAAATGAAACCCAAAAAGTATCAATAAATAAACTGCGAACCACGTACATCATCAGGTTAGTAAATTTCCTGAATCCTAGGATTATTACTAATTATTTTCGTGTTCCGAGAGAAAGTACTCTCATAAAGTGCAGCTTTTCCCAATTAATTCGCCTATTCCCAATAAATTGGTGATTATAGAAGTGGAAGCTAAAGCTTAACATGATTCTGAAAATAATTTATGGATTTATAAATTTTAATAATTGTTTTGATTTTTGTTTTCGGAAATATACCAATAACCCATAAAGCTAAATTACCAGTACTTGTAAAATGATATATTAAAAGGTATATTTCGTTTTATCCGAAAGTAGAACTTAAAAAGTTGTACATTTTATTCGTATCATAGATTACGAGGCTGTTTCATTAAGCCTTCAATACGTTTCTCGTATATTATGAAGTCCATTTGCTATTTCTCAAACACCTGTATAACACACTTGACTTTACGGTCGAACATCAAAAATACTTATAAATGAAATGAAAAATTATAAACAATACAGATTCCGTCGACAAGAAGCAGTGTCGACAAGAATCATTTATTTAGTTAAATGCAAGTTACTGCAACGAAAAATTTAACACATCATTGATTCATTATTAAATAATATTAGGACGATGTAATTAGATTCGGTTCATTCAGTTGACAATAAATTATTAATATGATCGTAAGTACTAAACTTTGCGCCGGATGGATTCATTTCTAATGACCCGTGGGATATTTGTACTTACATTATAATCGTTCATTACGTAAAAACAATTAATTCTGTATATTTGAATAAATGTTCCTCTTCCCACGTATTCGTTTGTATAAATCCTCCTTATTTCATTCCACGTCATAGCACTACACAATTTTCACTCTTCACAGTACTGTATACACTTGTATTAATCTCATACTTTCCAGTACACATATCTGCATTAAGTTGTATTTTACTGAAAATAACAAGCTATTGAATACAATATCTGATTTTAATTGTTCAAACAACAAAATACAAACAATATTATCAATAATTGAGACTTTTAAAACAAAATAACACGTAAATGTATTGGAACTGTCGGATATCACATCTAGAGTTCGTTGTAATTGACAAAGATCTAGTTGTCATCCTGAACTACTAGACGATAAAAATAAATTTGACTTCTGTTGGTTAAATGCAGATACTTCACATGAGCGCGTTGTTTTGAGTCAAATGTATGTTGAAGAGCCCTAATGCCCCACAGAAAAATCTACGTTACATCTTTTCTTAAGACATAGCTTTCTAAAAATTTGTCGAATAAAGAATATATTATGAAACAAAATAAAAACCTATTCGCATTGCTTATATTCGTAATTGTGAATCTATGGGACTTGTTGTGAAACACCTGTATAAATGTTGTATTTTTCATTGGAATTTTTCTATTCAGAAGGTCAACGTGAGAAACAATATTATCCATATTTTATTGAATACCCACTAACAGAAGTGCAATTTGCAAAACTAAATTTTATTGGCTAAGTTTATCGCAATGTCGAATGTTGATCGTAATGAAATTGCATTTGAGTAAATGTATTTCATAACGTGTAAAACGTACATTTTGACATCTAAGTCTTGAGAAAGTATCTCAAACCTCCTCAAATATTCGGTACAAGAGGTCTTTCAAACAGCAGTGATCAAACGGAAAACTCAATTGAAAGTGTGCGTGAACTAGTAGGTAAAATACTTTGCAACGGTCGCTGTTTTTGCATGAATGTCTGCAAATAAATAGCTGGGTGTACAAAAAATTTCTGAAATTACAAAATTAAATCCCAGTTTAATATACGTGCGAATAGCAAGAGTTACTCCTCGACAACTAACTTACAGCCAAATTTTAGTTTGTTCATGATTCTATACGAAACATCAAGGTTCCTAATAGCTGTAGTGATCCGTTAACTAAAAGTTAAATGTTAAGAAGCTAAATCCACTAAGACTCCTCAACCGAAAGTTCCAGACCAACGTACAATTCCAGTGCTGAGCCATCAAAGGCTCGCCCTTTTGCAGACCATGCTCTGTGTTTACATCATGAATTATTTTCGCCTCATTACACTAGCCAATGGAGCTCAAGAAGCGGTCGGCCGCAACGCCGTTAGGGATCATCTGCTTTTAGGTTGTTTGTTTCATGTGCTCAATTGACATATTGTTTCAGAGCTGATGGAGGCTAATTGTCTTTGTCAGGCACTTACTTACGGGGATGGGTCCTGAGTGGCCTAAACGACACGAGAGTTTAGAAACTCAACAAACGTTTTTAAAGAAAACTACTAGTGAATGTGGTCATAATGAGAAATTAATTATTGTTAATTTTGCTGTTCAGCAAACAAACCAATCTCGGAAATAGATATTCAAAATACTGGATACGCCTCGGATACACCCCCACACACATTTTCAAGAAGGGAAATGTTGTATAATTACATTTGCGGAATATCTACGAAAACGTTCCGAATCACTTTATAAATTATCTTCAACATACGTAATTAAGAATTCAGTTAAAGCATGTTATTTACCTACTCTGCTGATGTAGTTATTTACCCCTGGAGAAAAACTTTGTATTGACAATGAAGTTTTATTACGAACAATTTTCACAAATATATGAACCGTTTGAGGTATTTCTTTAACACCCTCCAAATGAATAGTTATCCCGCATGAACATATTAAAAACTTCGTGTTGTCGTTACTGTTAATTAATAGTGTTGTATAAAATATGACAAAAGTACTAGTTATTACAGCATTCAATATTTTCGGTCACATACCCCTGCAGCACCTTGCAGTGAGATACTGGTTGGAATTTCAGAAGGAATAAACAGACTGCATATTACAGACAATCAAAAACTTCAAAGTTCACTGTGTATATCATTTATTCAATACTATGAGACCATGTACGTAGACATACATTTACATAGACCTCGAAGCGTTGACCATTATTTCAAGACCAACAAGTAATATCTATATAATATACTGTGTGAACTTTGAAGATTTTGATTGTCTATAATCTGCCCTCGGTTTAATCCTTCTGAAATTATATATGACAATCAGAGAAAGTTTGATGTTTTATGGCTGGTTGGAATGTCCAACGTCTTTCACAGACGCGAATATAACGTTTGAGAAAAACGCAATTGCAACGTTTGTGAAACACGTGAAACTAACCCCCATTCATCTAGATGGAAACCAGATTTAGTGTTCTATTTTGGTCGCATGACAGTAACATGAATAAGTCATTTTATTATTGTTGTGAAATAAGTTCCGAACAAAATAGATGGTTCTTGGTGAAATGCAAACACAGTTATCCCCAAATCAACATAATAACGCGCGATGCATACTTATAACAATTTCAAAAACTATTTTCTTGCATGATTGTGTTGCCGTTTGGCTCATATTAATTTAGTTTTATGTGTACTCAACTTTGGCACGGTTGTGTACATAAATTCTGTAGCCCCATCCTGGCCCGGGTTTTTCTCCGTTTTTCCTTCTGGTAGAGGCGGATTTATCATACAGGTTCTCTAGGCT
>NNCF01130312.1:170162-207171 GCA_002313205.1 Laupala kohalensis | reverse complement strand
CTATTGTAACAATAAATCGTGAATTTAGTGTTATTTCAATTTTTAAGCACTATACTCAGAATAATCTATAGTTCGATAATAACTTACATGTAATTTTTTGCTTAAAATTACAAACATATTGACATTCTATTAGTATTATAACTCGCAGCTAACTTTTTATCTTATCTAGGAATTTTTGCTGAATTTTTTGAATCCGCCTCTGCCTTAGGGCCCTTGATCGGAATTGATGGGATGGTCCCTTGCTTGCTTCCGGAGAGTAAATTAGTTTTTTTCCCTCCACGTGATCATACGCAGTTTGTACTGTTTTTTGACAATAAATTTATTATATTATTACGCCACAGCACGGTCGTGTCTAATATTTCACGTTCCATACTAAAACACAGCAGAACAACTAAAGAACAGAATGAGCGCAACAGTTCACAGCAGCAACAGCAACAGCAACAGCAACCGAAAGACAGTCTGAACACAGTGCTCGGCAAAAGTAAACACAACACCACGTGGCTTCGTCCGTCTCCACAGTTTCGGGTAGCTTCGGTAACTCACGCGCACCCTGGGTGAAAACGCGTCGACGCATAGTTAACCAAATAACGTGATTCGAATGTAAATGCACTGCAGGGATAATAGGCCATTTTTAAACAAAAATGAACATCACAATAACATTGAAATGAGAAATCAGTTTAGAACAATGGAGTTGAGAACTTAGAGCTGTGATGACTTTATTATTGAAATACTAAAATGGGAAATATTTAAATATTCCAAAAATGGGATGCAAGATAAAGCGCAGATTAAATTAAGGACTATTTATACAATGGTTCTCTAAGTAAAAATTATGGTACATCAAATTTGTGGCATTGCACAAGTTCGTGTAACTATATTTAGAATCTTCACTTTGAATCACGTTCTTGCAAGGAAGAATTCTTGTAATTGAGGTTGAAACAAAATATTTCTTGAAATAAGCTGAGAAACTCGTGTGGTGCTGAATTGTTAGAAAGTTTGCAACTTTGTTAAAAATACGTTTAATCTATTATTAAAAAAGAAGACAAAGATTTCGAATCGGAGAAAATCTACATTATTTTACTCTCCGAATATACGCAAAGCGCCACTCTATCATTTGATTGCCATACCCTAGGAAAACACGAGAAAAGTTAAATGGGGTGCTACTGAGCTTCGGTGTCGAGCAGGAAGTAAGCTTCGCAACCCATATGCATCAAAGGACATACATTATCAGTACATAATTATATGTAGCTGACCGCAGGTAACGAGTGGAGAGGAGGCGTCGGGGATGGGGTTTGTAGTGTTCGGGGAAGGGAGGCGGAAGTCACCGAGGCTTGTTCTTGAACACACGAGAACTCTATATTGCTGGAAGCTATTGGAACTTGCGAGCTGTGGTTCGCAGAATTTACAACGAAATGAATTTGTAATCGTAAGAAAGCAGACTTGGAAGGAAGAAGAAGACGCGAGAGCGTCCAGACATAAAAAATGACATTTCATGCTTCGTAATTTACATGAAGGACTTGATGTATTAAATTTCTTAACTGTGTTGTAAAGTGAAAATAATAAAAGAAAACCCCTTAAACAATAGAAACAGTGGTTGATTTTAATTCTGTGAATATGTAAATTCTGCGGACAAAAAGTGCAATATGTTTTTTTGTTGTCGCTTAAATTCAAAGTGAGGCTTCAATTTAAATTTGTATTGCAAGTAATTCGTTCGGAAGGAGCAATAATTTTCATGTTACTTGATGGTAATAAAAACCCACAAGAGTAAAAGCATTTTTTTAAATCCTTAAAGGTATAAAATTTAGTGTACCATTATTTTTGGGAGGATATATATTTTTCTTTGATTTTGTGTGTTTCTGCGAAAAGGTGATTTTTATTTAACCTAACATAGTATTGATAACAACCAGCATTTGTCATTAAATTTCGCGGTCGACCTCAGAACGAACCAACCGATGTTTATGGTAAAACAGGTGTAATTATTTCTCGCATTATTTCCATCCTGGCAGACAATTTTAATTTCAGTTGATAGCAGTGTTCCGGACAAACCATATTAGAAACAAGTGATGTGGGTTCTCGTTAGTAGAGAAGTTCAAAGCTTAGATCAGGATAACGTATGAATCCTTTTGTTGGGATCTGATCATTTGGTTAATTCGACACTATGAATATATTTAGTGTAAAGGTGGTTAGAGAAATTTGGTAATTTAAGTGGTGGTGCCATTATTCTTATTGATATTGTGGAGAAGGCATTACATTATGGTGTCAATTAAGTGGGGCTGTGATGTACGTTGAGGAAAGCAGAAAGACAGGGACGGAGTAGCATTACAGTATGGATATTGTGTGTGAAAAGGACAATTTTCATTTAAATTTCGCTTGGGGACATATCCTCCTTTTCCTCCTTTAGGAACGTCCCAGTACTCTATTGATATTTGCATTACTGATATAAATTAAAAAACTTCTGTAAATTACGGAATTACACGTTAGAATGTATGAAACATCAAATTTATGGATTAAATTGGAAAACAGGATACTACTGATATTCTCACTCCTTGCATGGGTGTAGGTGTGAGAAGCCGACTTTTTGCTTAACACCAAAACCCTGTAGTGCCCCATTCTTTTTCTCGCGTTCTCCAAGAATAGTTGTAATTCCAATTTTCCTTCTCCCTAATGCCTCGTCTCGTGCCCCATCGGTTGCTTCACAGCGCGTGTCCATGCCGTCACCTCTCACGCTTCACGCCAAGTTCCGCCTCTCACCATTTCTCTCGCTGCTTGTCTCATTACGGGGTGAGCACAAAGGAGACGGGAATGTTTCCGCGCACCTGCAACGACTCCCCTATCTCAACACCTTCAGTCTCCAACTTTGTGGGCACAAAAGCCGGACTGAGGTTTATACCACTATGGCAGGAATAGGTGAACGCCCGGAAAAGTACCGGAATTTCTCTTGTGGGCAACTATATTAACATTATTTTGGGCTGATGAATTAATCAGCTATAATATTTATAATTATGCATAATGTCAAAAACCTCCAATAATTAGAGGGATCCCAATGAAATCAATAACAGGGCTATATTTTTTTTTAATATTCAGTCCTGCTTATTAATTGTAGCAGGAAATCTGTAAAACATCCACACCACTGCATTCGGTCCAATGTTGAGCCAATCACTCGAGATACAGAAAGGACACCTCAGTTTTACACAAGTATCACATGCAAAGTTTACAACGTATTTCCGAAATAAAGGCTGCACGGTATGTAGCATGAAAATATTGGTTTTATCCTTATATTTGATAATAGAGTGACGGTTCACAAAAATAAGTGTTCCGCTTTTAACTAATTAGGCCCAGGACAGGTAAGTTTTATAGCTCGCAATTTTGGACGACATTATGAAAATTGGTTTCGTACTTCCCTGGTAACGTTTTGTCACGTAAGATAAACATTGTCCATGTCCGGAGAGAATGTGATTTTCTCCATGTCACAATCAAATATTAAAATCCAAATCACTGATTGTTTCAAAGTTTAATTTATATGTTCTGTGCGTTGATGCCCGTTCAGTGTTGTAATTTAATTGATACACAAACTAGGAATCATTTAACTCATCTTAATTTTTATGTTGTGAATTATAGCAAAACATTAGAAAGAATATAGAAAATTATGACTTTTAACATTAATGAAAACCCACCCATACACGAGACAATATAATTGAGAATAAATCCAGAAATATTTTATTCGTCTAAAGTGCTTAAAATGATGTGTAATCGCATCAAGACTCAGTGTTGATGAAACGAAACTCAGTGTTGACATTCTGAACGATTTGCGAAAGAAACCATTTTGAACAGAGGTAGATTATTTTCTGTCGCTTTGTAGTTAGTCGAAAAAATAAGTTGATTACCGATGAAAACAAACATTTTTATCCTTCTATTTAAATCAAACAAATGGAAAAGGTTGGTGGTAAAATATCTTCAATACATGGTCAATTAAAGTTGAATAGAATTTAAAAAAAGTACATGACTATCCTCTAAGAAACAACTTTTAAAAATAAATATGGAAATTATTAGAAATAGAGTGAAAAATATAGTTTTAAAGCGAGATGAAAAGCTTTGTTGGGGGAGTCATCAGTAAGATTTGGAGAAGTGTCTCCCGCTCGAGTGCGTTAATTTCTTAATGTCTGTTCAAAGAGGGAACAAGGCGGGTGAGTCGTGCATAATCCAGGAGGAAGCCAAACCTCTTACCTGCGCGCACTTTCACCTCGCGGGAGAGCACGCGGCCGAGCGCGTTGGCCGCCTGGCAGCGGTAGACGGCGCGGTGCACGTCGGGTCGGAAGGCGGCCGCGTCGAAGGGTGGGAAGACGAGTGAGCCGTTGGGCGCAGGGTGGCGCAACCCGGCCACCACCACCGCCGTCGACCCGTCCCCCAGCAACCACTTGACGGTCGGCGGCGGGCTCCCGCGCGCTGCGCACTCCAGCCGCATGCCCGTGGCGTTGGCAAAGTCGACGCGCGCCGGAGGCTCCAACTCCAGCAGTGGGCCTTGGCCTTCCAAGGGAGGCGAGGCGCTGCTCCCTAAACATTTATGCAAAAAAATATTGATTACATATTTTTTCCGTGTACCCTGCACGTGGAGAAGATATGTGATAATTTTCGGTCAAGTGAAAATGGCGACGAGTCGGGAATCGAACCCAGGTCTCCTGCATGGAGGCGATCCCGACTCGTCATTTTTATCTGACTGAAAGTGTCCAAAATGAGTTAGTTTTTTTCAATTTTTCCAGATGCTTGTCCTCTGCGTGTGTGTTTTAATCACTTATAATATTCTATGGTATTTTTCTCTATAAATTTATGTCCACAATAAGATACACACACAAGTTATTTTTTCCCCATTGAGTGTGAATGTTACCGGTAATGTGGGAAATTCAGGTTTTGTGAGCAATACCTGGGCAATGTAAACAACGTCTGATGCCGTTAGGAAAAGTAGAAAATATTCATTGCATTTCTTACTTTGTCTAGGTATTGTGCATATTACTTAGGTGTTGTAGACATTGACAAACGATTGACAGGTAAAGCTAGTAATACAATATATTCGAATTTAAAGTAGCACAATCATAATTATTTCTTTCATTTTTCTGTACTTTTACTAATAAACATTTTTTATTCCAAAATGTTTTGGGAAACAATTCTGAATATCAGAAAAATGTGAAAAATAATAATTTGATATTTCCTGATTTTTATTACCGTACTTTGCCAAAAAAATATTATGACTACCCAATTTTTATCATGAAGAATATGTTACTTCATATTTTACCTGCCTGCTCATCCACCTATTTATTATTTGGTGCGGGAATAGGGAAGGAGAAATGTTGCCTTGACGAGATAGGAGTTGATACAGTTGAATCATCGGACAAAATTTATTGAATGACAATGTATCAAACAGAAGATTATAGGTTTTTTGCTGTGTAATGCGAGCGCTACTGCAATATTTCCCTTACTCCTTGAAAAACACAACAATTATATTAAATATTGTTCATGATTATCTCGTTATTTTTGTTATCCATTAGAGAACCAACAAACTCACTTAATACTACCTAAGAAAAACTGTAGGGAATTCATTCCATTAACACTAAAAATATGAGAATTTTTAACAATTACAGCTTATTTTGGTAAGTATAGCTTCAGCAGCTACGAAAAAGGGGAGATTTATTCACAAAAATATGTTATTCGTACACCAAGGAAAATATTTTTTTTTGAAATAATCTTCTTTAAAACAGGAGACCGAAATGAAACGCTACTGTCGCATTTGATAAGTTTCCTTAACATTATTTTGAATATATAAGAATGTGCATCATATGTTTCCGTACCTTTTACATATTATTCCTTCTCTCCACAACAAATATTTTCCTCTCACATTTGCTACAGATTTACTACGATACTTTCTTTTTAAGTTCTGAAATATTATTACGTAAAGTAATATTCAACGGTCCAGTTACTTTATGTTGCATGAGACCTAGAATAATAGATGAAAATTCGCAAGTAAACCATGCCTCTCACAATATTTCTTTGCTATCCTCCCCTTAATCACATTTGCGTCATGATACAAAAACATACACGGTGTTTAAAAACGTAATTCCGGAGAAATCCATCCCACTCGTGCAGTGGGTGCCACATCCAATTTCACAGAAGAGTCCCCGTGCCGCTTCGCTTTGCCACAATCATTTCACCCGGCAGACACCGCAAAGAAGCAAACAAAGAGGAAGCAGATCGACCGCCCCCTCCCTCCGCAGTGAAAAAGGACACCCCGTCAGTGGTTAAGAGGTACCTCTTTTGTGCCTCTTACTTGGGCTTCCATCCTTTGTGGGCCGCGCCGGCTGGGGCTGCGCCTCGCCAACCCAGGCCCGCGGTCTCGCAATTACCCCCATCGCACGCGTGCAGCGGAAAGGATGGGAGGGCGAGGAATCCAGTGACAAAGAAAACAACGTTTCTTCCCCTCCCTTCCTCAACTTCAGCTCACGACGCTCACAGATACACCCGGAACACGCGAGGCGAGCTCTGAGCTTCAGTTTCACACTCGGCTCATGGGGTAGACGCTTATCATTTGAATACTTTACTAGAGAGAAAGTAGAATTTTTAGCATCGGAAAACAAGCGATATATATGGTGGTAGGAAACCTTAAAGACGGTTTATAATGCTATTGAAACCTTTGCTAGATTTTTGAAAAAAGAATATGAAATTTGCATTAAATTATCATTCTGATGATTCTCGGTAAACATATTGTCCATATCATTCATTTCCCAGTTCCCATGGTCTTGTTATTTGTTTTGTTTATCATGTGAGGCTAACCCATTTTCATCGCCTATTTTACTCTAGAAATGTTAAATTGAGTAGAAAATTAATTTTCAATTTCTGTACAACTATACAACCAAAACATTTTATGCGAATATTATGTACTGTTACTACCACATATAATTTAAATATTGAAAAAACGTAGACATGACATGCAACTCAGTGGTGTGGAATGACTACGCAAAATAGATCCATACTTTTAAGCAATGGCAGAAAGAGAACATTTGTTGTAGAATGTTAATTAAAATTTTGGAATTGAAAGGAATCAGAAACGAACGGTTTAACTTACGACGACGACAATTGAACAACACCCACAGAATACAACATAATAAAAATTCTCTTGAAAATATGAAATTAATAATAAATGTAATGTTCTTAATGATCGCCATGTGTATAGAAAGGAGGATGTTGAATGATTTCGTAGGAAGTAGAATATTTTTTAGACAATTTTACGTGCTTATCAATCCATAAATGATGCATATGCACTGGTATCAAGCATAATTTTATATTTCCCACGAACATCGCCGTGACACCGTTTTTAATTCTAACCATCTCGTCGTCAATTCAATCCGAAAGTAGTCCCATTTTCTTCCGCATTCGACTGCGCACACTCAGGCAGATCTTCACTCAACTCGGTCCTTCATTCCAAGCTCCCTCCCATCAGATAGTCTTTTCCATTTAATGTAGGTAAAAAGTTGGCTGTACGAAAAAAGCCATGGCTAATGAAGATAGATCGGTAAACAAAAGGGGGGAAACATTGTGTTTAAAAATCTTTTAATATTTTACAGCGGCTTGAAATAGAAATGTTTAAGTCATATATTACTTATAAAATTGTTGTAATGGTGGTTCATTATTTAAATCTTTGAAATATCACATTTTTTGAAATTCAAGTGATAATCAAATTAATTTTCATATTATTAATATTCTACCATTAAAATAAAATATTGAAATTAATAATAAATAAATATTCATTGTCAAGGAAAACCGAAAAAATCCTGGTCAGGAGGGGAAGCAAAGTCTTTAAAAAATTAAAAAAAGATTTCGAATTAATTTAAAAAAAAATTAATTGAAATAAATAAGACTCATGGTAATAAACAGACATGTTCAGTCATTCTTTATGACGGTTAAAACGAACTTTTCACGTAATTTGAGAACAATCAAGTGCTCAGAGAAAGGTGCAAGTTGAGGGAAATACGTAATTCTAATACTTGTAATTCGTAGTGGTTCGGGAAATCTTGGATTGCACAATTAACAATTTATGTGTGGCAAGTAAAGAATTCGAAACAGTTTTTGTATAGAAAAGCAATTTTTGAGAAGAAAACCCGGACATATTTCAGTACTGACTTGGAACGTACAATGCAATTTGGGAAAATATCCAACTCAAATGCTACACCTAGATCCAGCATCATCTCTGAAGAGAAAATATCATATTTAGTCCAGTAGATTTGTACATCATTTCAAAATTTTTGGAGAAGATATTGTAAAGTGGATTTTACTTTATTTATCCTACGTCCATTTTTCTATGGAGGATATGTCAGGAAATACGAGGGTGAAGTGTGCAACATATCCACAAAATTACACAAATAAATCCCTAAACCAAGGTACAAACAATTTTTTTTCTGAGGTGTTAATTTCATGTAGCACGGATTCGCACAACAAATTGGTAACTTAAAGAGTTGCATGTAAATTGAAGTCAGACTAATAAATACTTATTATTACACAGATTTTCTTTGAGTATACATTAGTAGCTTATAAAAACATTAAGCAAATGTAGTACTGTATGCAAATAAAAATTATATTATTTGAGATAGCTATAAATCTAATAAACAAAACGTTTTAATATTATGAAAATAGATTTCGTAAAATTTTGTAAAATGGTTTTAAAATTGTATGTCATTTAATATAATATATTCTCACGTCTCACACAATTTACTATAAATTATGAAGTTATTCTCAAACTACAGGTCAAGAAAATTAAAATACATTAAGTACTTTGTATACTAAAAGACTAGTTTTACGAGAAGAAATCATAAAATAACGCTAAAATTATTAAATGGAAAGAAAGAATTTCCCAGGAAGACCTTATGAAAAGTTAAATTGAATGTATGAAGAAGGCATGTTTGAAATAGGAATGCAGATATCAAGCAGAATAATATTAATTAATGCTGCTTTCCAGGAAGGAACTAGCTGTTCTTGTCCTCACCGAAACAAAAACAAAAAAGAGTAAAATCCCTCTGACAACTCATTTATTTTGTTTATTAATTCATATTATACGAGCCACACAAAGGACGGGAATAATGCATTACTCAGAGGAGCTCTTGATAATACTCGAAGTCACAGGCTTTCAGTGAGAGTACACGATGATGGAACATACAAGAGAGAAAAAAATGTGTTGCATCGTGTGTTTGCATTACATTACATCTTTTATAAAGTAACGATCCCTCCTTGTAATTAGTATCATCTTAACACAAAAGTATTGTCTTTGAGTCATGTGTTCCTAACAGTGTTACGAATGTCAATTTTAAGTGTAAATCAATAGAAATGTAAATTTTAAATCAATTTATTTTTAAGTAGATTGCTATTGTATTTATCTTGTAAAAGTTGCTATGACGTAATTGTAGATATGGTATTTTTTTAAATGTGAACATACAACTTAGGCATAATGCAAATATGTATTTCGTGGGCAAATACGGAGTTCCAAGAATCAACACAAAGGCATCAATTCATTACTTATGCTGTTCAAAAGTCCGGTGGTTTCAAGACTGACAGCATCCTTCACAGAAAATTTCCCTTATAAATTTTCATGATCATGATGCACAATATCTTATGGTAATAGTTTCTTTCAAATAGTTAACCTTACTGAGAATGGAAATAGATATTTCTTGTTTTGTAATTTTGGTGTAATACATTAATAATATAATAAATATCTTTGTGACTTCGAATCTATTTTCTTTTAACGAGTTAACGTTCAGAAATATTTTCAAAAATTATTTCAATCCATGTAAGGAATTGATTTGGTTACTCTTATTAGGAGAAATTACGGACTTGGAAATCGTATTTGAGGAATTGATTGGATGCAAAAAAAACTCTCCTTGGATCATCTTTACTTTAGTTCATGAGAAATAATGAGCTGGATTAATTCGTAATAATAGTGTCAATTGATGCACATCAATAAGGTTTTCCAATATCTCGATAGGTTTTGTGTTCCTTTTTTAACATTGACGAATTGGAGAAGATGAATCTCGACTCATCACTGAAAATAAATAAAATGCAAATTTCAATATGGAGGAAATAAATTATTGTCCATGTGTATCCAATATTGACAGAATTCTCTCTGTATGATCTGAAATGAAATTTCTAACAAGAATTCGATGCAAGAGAAAATAACATTGAATGGAAACAGTTTCATTGAAAGCGGACTTGAGGAAAATATAGAATACCTAAATTTAGGAGCTTCGCTAATTAAAAAGGTTTTTAAATACTGCTATAAAGAGATTATAAGAAGACTTTGGGAAGTAAGGAGTTATTTCAACATTTTCATTGCGAGCAATGGAAACGTCAGCAAATAATGATATATTTACATCACTTTTTTTGCTTTGTTTTCATTGTCCATTTTGGGAGGTAATAAAATGTTATTGAATTCCTAATTTTTAATGTGACGAGATATTTTTGATGAAGAATTTGGAAGGAAACACGCAGGACTGCAAGGAAACGTAAGGTATCGAAATTGTCTGGAGATAAAGGAAACTCCAAGTAAAAACCTTACGCAATTCGGGTGAGATTGAGTTTCTTCGTCCTGGGTCACTATCAGTACAATCAATCCAGAGAATACATATCATTATCACCATTTTTTATTCCTGTCAAAAATAACATAATAGGATGAGTAAACTTCTATGACTTATATTTTGCCGTGACATCATTCATTGTTAAGAATGTAATGGCATTGTGGGTTTTGAGGCAAAACTTTTCCGAAGGTAAAGAAATGAAAACGATTGCGTCTGAACTTTATTAATGGGGAGATGATAGTTTGTTAAACAATTTTTGTAATAAAGTGGTCTCACAATATCGGAAATATCAAGTATAATTGTACAGCTACGATGAAGAACTGAGAGAGACTTTGACACGTTCTTGTTTTTGTACTCATCCCAGAAACCTTCCCAATATTATTGCACTGAAAGTGAAAGACCGCTACTATTTTTAAAAGTCTAATGTGTGTCTACTATATCCCTATCTCATTTAGTAGTTAAGATGCTCAGTCCTATCAGTATGTTATTAGAATGAGTTCGCTGTTATGGAAAGAATATCAGCAAATACAGTGTTGTTCATCATGAAACTCCTAAATCGAAAACAAATAAATTGTAGGTTCGAACAAAAATATATAAATTTGAGATTTTTTAGGGAAAAAGTATGGCACCAACCTATCATAAAAGATAAAATGAATTAAATCAGAAAAAATGTAGAATGTATAATGAATTTGAAAAAGAAACTTAATGCGGCTCCAGGGATCGCGTCATAATAAAATGTTACTCTTATGCGCATTTACCTGGTTTTCTACAAGCCCCAAAATATATATTTCAGAAATAGCGCATGCATAACAATAAAATGTGTACTGTAACATAATGTGTCCCCCAAGCAGGGGAACGGAGTGAGGACACTCTGTGCTTGTGTTTGCGCGAAGACATGTGTGATATAATAGGCAAGGGGAGGCTGTAGACATATACGCACGCGAAGGACTGCACCCCCACCCCACCTCGACAAAGAACCCAGTCACATTACTTTCTTCCCAACATCCACAAGGGACCCAGACGGAGTACGAAACTCGAAGAAGCGCTGAGAAAGAAAAAGGAGGAGAGAGTATTTGAAGAAGGAGGTCTTACAGGAAAGAGATACGAGACTTCCAGATAAAAACTTTGGGTCAGGGAAATGAGGAGAGCGGAAGAAAGGAAAACGAATGTTTGGCCACTGAGCACGAACATTCAGAAAGGAAAGAAACCTGCTCACGAGCTGCGCTCCCGAGTTTGTGAAGCAGTCGAATTAGTGCGAACAGGTGGGAGTAGGGGGAAAGAACTTGTAGAAGCTACCCTCAATGGAAGGGTTTGTAAATAGTCGAAACTATTTGAATTCTCATTCCAACTTCTGATACGTTGAACAAATATGTTACGTAACAAGAGTAAGGTTTTTGTCGCTCAAAAAATTATGTTTGTCCGAGTATGTATAAATCGAAATTAAATTAATTATGATATTCGTTTTGCCTAAATATAAAATTTTTGTTGTAATGATTTCCTCTAATGACGATCTTGGCACTGTTATCCATCCTGTAGATCCTGGTTTTCTAGGAGGTTTCCCTTATCATTTGCATCAGATCACAGGAAAGACCGACAGAAAGGGAAGTAGCTCCTAATGTTAAACATAGACCTCACTGCTTCTCCATTTTAAACGAACGTACAGCCAAAGAGAGAGAGAGAGAGAGAGAGAGAGAGCACCTGATCCGACACTAAAAATTTTAAAAAAAATAAAGAATATAAATAGACGAATGCCACTTACAATTTCAGGATGCGAATCGTGTATCTAGTCGAGATCACGAGACATAACATAAATTTTTATTAATTTGTAGTTCCTTATTGCAAATAAAGTATTTATGACGATATTTCAGCTACTTCTACATTTGCCAAATTACCATCTGTATTCCACGACGGTTCGAAAATACCTGGGCAGCTCCACGAGCACTAGACACATAGTAATGCGTTTGCGTTGCGCACTGGTCGCGTAAAAAGGATCGTCCCTTAACATGTACTAACATTTCTTCTTTCTACTCAAAACCCTATCTACACCCATCATATAAAGTATTCTCAATTTTAGTGTTTTCTTTTAATTACAGGATATGGTGCACAATACCGAGGATTAGACAGATGCAAAAAGGAAAAGAGAAATATGGTTGAGAAATAATGATTCTGTAAAAATTGTGAGAAACCTCACTAGGAATAAGACAGCGAATCGGATATTGCAATTCTTCGCAACAGGTTTGACAATACTGAAAGGAAGAACTGTACTACTAAAGAAACTGATGTAGAACTGTTTTAAAGCATACAATTTAGAAAATAAATTCAATAGTTCACCTATCTGTCATTTGCTGGCTCATGCGTGTATCTGAAAAGGAATCAATATTACTGATTTTTACCGAAATGTTTTACACCCGTAGTAAATGTATAATAGTAATTTGTGACACTCTACATTATCTTTCTTTGTAGAAATATATCTCATTGATAAAATAGGACATATATTGCGTTATCATTTCTATCGCATTCTCCTAATGAAGCATCATGGAGCGTTCAATCACAAAAATATGAAGAATCAGTTTTATAGTAAAAGAAGTGTAAATTTCCAAGCACGACATTTCCAAGCATGATCTTCACAAGAAACTTATATGAACACTGTAAATCATAAGAGCTCTATTAGAAATCCGATATGATCATGGCGAAATACATTTAACACTGCATAGAAAACATTCATTATTAGTAGGTCTTCTTCATATTTCCCACAGTTCACGAAATGGGATGCATTTTGAGGGAACATCACGAAATTCTCAACATTAATTTGTTTTTCTCTTTCACTTGAATAAAAAAACAAAATGAAATAAATTAAGTAATAGTATTATTTCGCAAAGTATTTTTTAAAAGTTTTTTCTTGAAAGTTCCAAAATGAGGGAAGACAAAAGTAATTCCAATTAAAATATCGAAACGTTGAAAAGCTCAAAGCCAGCGACACAGTGCCAGATCTCTATGACCTTTCTGGTCTCTGGAGTTGTATGATGTAAACACTGCTAAGCAACTTCTTAACTACGTCGAGCTTATTGCAAAGCGTCTTTTCCAGAAATCATCCATCGGATCAAACAGTTGGAAATCCGATAGACGCTAATAACGGATGCAATGCGCACGACACAAAAACTATTTCCCAACATTTTGTCGACCAACGTTCATTTCACCTGCTACCTGCAGTTCAGAAAAAGGGGATTCAAATATTCAGAAGCGAGTCGGATTAATTATGAAAGAATCCTTCAATATTTGGCCATGTGCGTTGTCAAAAAGCTACAAAGCATTAGCAACTGAATGAAACATTGACGAACGAAACGAAGTCATGATGGGATGAACAGAGGATTCAGAGGGGAATGAAAATTTTTTCATGAAGTTAATCTTCTGAAAAGATTTGAACTTCCAATTTCTGTACGCGAATCTAACAAAATTATCTTGCATTAAACTCCTCTTGTGAACAAAACTTGCTTATTAATATCGAGGAAATTTGTACATCGGTAAAAATAAAAGATAATTAGACATCTGACTTCAAACCACTCGAATGTCATCTGTTAACTAATCACACGAGTTAGAAGAGAAGGTTCTTTTTCGAATCGCGTAATAGGTTTTGGTGGATGCTTTGTTAGTCTGGAAAACATTCGGGAGCTATAATATAATTATGGAATGTTTAAAATCGTATAAGTATTCTCATCGCGAATGGGTTCTTTTCTGTGACTCGTTACAATCACCCATACGATTGTTTACTCTTGCACACAAGAGGAGTTGAAAAGCTGATACGTAGTATGAGTAAATCACTGGTAATCGTTGGTTGGCAAAACACGATGGAATATTTGCATACTTAAGCTCAACAAATCGCATACACATGGGTAGATCTCGTCTATAAAGTGCTCAGTGGATGTCGAATTATGTTGGTCAAATATTCTTTAAATTAGCATAACTAATACTCCTAGGAGCTGAATGAGTGGTGTGTTGTTTAGTTTCCAAAAACGGCATAGCTCAATGTTTATTTCGTAGCAATGCTCTAAGACATTAGGAAACAAAAAGATGAAGAGACGCCACTAGTAACGAATGTGACATGCTTTTAACGTCTTTGCTCGAAAGTGCATTCATTGACGAAGTATGATATCTATCGCTCAACGCAGTAATTATATTCCACTCTAGCAATCTAGCTCATCTCGATAAAAGCAAAACAAATTTAAAAGATCTGTTCAAAACCAAACAAAGTGGAGACGTAATTATGAGAGAATGAATTATTTACATCATACGCGTAACAATGAAATGTTCTGTTCTCTCCTTAATTCTCCACTCGTGCCCATGTGCCCACGTGTGCTCACTTGTGTTTTCTTCCCGTGCTATAAATCCCGGGAAATTTTATGGTTAATAAATACATGTTATTTAATTAAAAATGTAATAACGTTCAACGTCGTATTGTATCACAAAACTGGATAAAAGATTATCAAAATGAGTTCATGAATATGAGTTTATAAGTGGATTATATTTAAAAAATTTTGTTCATTAAATTATCGAGACAAACTTAAGAAATAAATGTAACTTAAGTAAGAAATAACCTAATAAGTAATATATTAAATGTAACTTAAGTAAGAAGTGCTGATTCCAAAATTCTCTGATTCATTTCCACATTTTTTTTCTCCATTTCAAATTCTATTTTGATTCCTGAAAACTACTTTAATACACTACTTGCAAATAAATTTTGTATTTTTCTGCCAACAGCACAATCTTACACCGTAACATTTTGCTTTTTGTTATTAGTTTCTCAACAATACCACGTCACATTCATTAAAATACCTATAAAACTTTTATTTCAATTCAAAGAATTGCAAACCAAAAAGAAATTTGTTGTCCTTTTCCCAGTATTCTACTTGTGTTCTAATTCGTTTTTAGTGGACTGTATGCACTTTTATTATATATTACGTTTCAGCATTGATAAGGAACAAATGTCCCAGACAGTACATCGATCTCAATTTCATAGAACATAAATAACGATTAATGTAAAAGCTGCTCTAAACACTTACAATGGATATTTTTTACAATATATTCGTATATCAAGACATACCAGAATATTTGATGATATTATAATTTTCGATATGAAACGAATCGAGAGTCTTAGCTAAAAATATCGAGTATTACGTTTTTTTGATACAGTTATATAAAGAAGTATCGAGAATCAAAATCACAATATCTCTTGAAAGAAACAAAATAAGTTGTGGATGATGTAGGTTACCAAGAATAAAATGTACAAACAATCTGTCAAATTGATACTATCGTTCCTTGAAAAGAAGAAGAAGCAACTAAGTAAAAATTAAAAAGAAATGTAGTGGGTAAGGGATCATTATATTAGCCGAAAGTAGAACTCAAGTACTTCTCAGCTCAGAGAAACCAAATGAAGGTGATAATAAACGATAATAAACCTTATTAACCATTTCTTTCATTTTTAGATTTAAGTGAATTAAATAGATAATTTAAATTTGTAGGAGTAGTTTACGTGCAGACTTTATTTTCTGTATCTAGATGGTCTGTATCGAGATATCTACCATTATATTTAACAAAAATTTACACCTCTTCTTTATTTTTTTATTTTTTATTTTTGTGTGGGGCTTTAGGGCTCGTCAACATCGAGGTCATTAGAGCCCAGTATTCTTTATTATACTAACGACACAGCACCAGTGGAAAACAACTATCAACTTAAATCTTCTGCATCATGGGTATTTCATTAGAAGGCAATCCACATGAAATCACAAATGCAACAATTATTTGTTACTGAAAAACCATTCTTTTTTTTATTTTCCAGATTCTGTACTTGTATATCTGGGAGAAAAAAATTTTTTCCCCGGATTTTTATTACAACCTCTTTTGCTTCTAGTGACCATTCCGTTGACAAGGATTTTTTTACTGTAGTATTTGTAATCAGAAAATCATCTTTCTATCCGTAGAAATTACCAGTTGCAGAATATAAGTTGAGATATGTCTATCTTGGGGTGCTCAGGGGCAAAGATGCAATACATTCCAGAGGTGTGTATAACGCACTTGTGGTCTGTGATGTAACCTCGGCCTTTCTATCGATCTCCACCCTCCCCCAATGAAGTTTCACGTTCACTGATGAATTTCCAATGGCAGGAGGGGTGGGGTGCGGAGGGGATGGATTCTCCATTCAAGGACTCAATCAAGGTCTGTTACTTCAAACCTTGCCGAAGTCACTGGATATTTCGAAATCCGTGCAACGAGGGCAAAAATGAAAATTAAGCACCTTGGTAGTTGCCATTTTCAAAAAATTACATATAATTAATTGTTGAAATAAAAAACTAAATATTTTTTGTAATAAATAATAATTGTTATCGATACTCAATCATTATTTCCTGATAAACGATGAAATTATCTTATTTCTTTATTTATGAATGTTATTTTCAAATTTGTTCCAGTATCCTTCGTTTTTTATTATTTTATTTAATAACATTTCATTAAGTGTATTATGATGCAACTAAAACCTGTATTTCTTTCCCTTGTGTCCTGCGGTGTCAAGAAAATTTGAAGTCTTTATCAAGCAATTTGAAGTTTTAATGAAATTACAAATCATTGACTTAAAATAAGTAGACCCTTTCACAATAAGATTTTATCTTTTACATACCATTCAAAATAAGATTTCATAGGATACATTACATTTTATCCATTGGAATTAAATTCAATCCCATATATTAGAAACTGAACTTCATGCAAGTGTTATCGCTTGTAAGCTCCAGAAGAGAATTTGTCTGCGTCAAGGTTCTGAAAAAAAAGCTTTTCAGCCGTTTGCGGTTCTTTTCGAGAGAAAGTTAGCTTCTCGGTTGAAATGAAGTCTTGGAGGATCAGCAAAGAAACTGAACGTCGAGACAGATTTGACCGCAACTTCCACAAGATCTTTCCTGAGAGAGAAAGTATCATTATCGTGGAACAGTATGTTTAAAACTAATATCGCAATTTCGTCAAACACGCGTATTGTTTTCACTTCGGTGCAATATTTATTTTTTCAGTTCTCAGCCCTTACTTTGTACAAATATATGAAGTGTCATTCTTGTACTGATTCTTACAAAGACACATTTTTCATGCCTACTAATAATGTACGAACAGCATTTTAAACTGTGTTGATATTATGAATAAATAAATTTTTCGCGCTGATCTATTATTCAATTGCTTTTGTTTACATTTATGTATCAAACCAATTTTATAGCAAATATTTATGAATTAATTTCACAATAGAAACGCGCTCTTAATAATTCATATTTGTCCATTAGTATTGTCGTGTTTGAGCTAGCAGTTATGTGAATACAAAATTGACGAAGCATCATGTTGGTCGATTTCACGTTGTGTTTACATCTGTTCCATGGTACTCAAACGTTACGTTTTTGATTCTACGGTAGCCACCTTGGATAATACTTTCTTTTGTCCAACACATAACACTGCAATGTTGGTAAAAGAATAAAACCCCACCTTTCTCTGATCTTTAATTGGACATGAAGTGATTAGTTCTGGTGGTCATTTTAGAATTGAAGTAAAAACACATAAGTATAGAATCGTATTTTGGGAAGATAAATATGATGAAAATATGTACATAATTGTAGGTTCTCCTTTCTTTTTAAACATAATATTATGAACGTTTGGTGAGAGAACCAATGCAAGTTACCTTTTTACGCAAGACCCCGTATTCTTTATACCATCATTTTTGTTTGCTGCACCTTTAATGCTCAATTATTGCCTTTCGAGATATGTGTCATAAACGAGAAAGACGTTTAAGTGTATTTAAATAAGAATGAAATTGTCCCCTCCGGGGCAACGGTGTAAGCGTGGTCGCTCGTCACCCAGTCATCCCGGGTTCAATTTCCAGGTGGGGCAAGATAAAATTTGTAGCTTTTCATTTCCATGACTCAGTTTAAATAGCTGTGGTGTATGAAAAGTTCACCCTCTGCGGAAAATAACCGCAGTTGTAATACTCGGTTACAGCAATCTGGATTCCATCTAGACGCTGTTCCTCCGATTTCGGTAAAATTCACGATGTGTCTAGTGAGTAAACTCACACAAAAACTGAACCTTACTGGCACTCGTCATTCGTAGCCCTTAGCTGGCCGAAACGAGATACATACGTACATAAGAATGAAATTTTAAAAAAATTGTTCTCATTTATTACGAGAATCACTACACTTTGCAAACAGGTACTTCACAACCGTTTCAAATTCAGTCCTCAAAATGCGAGATAATTTTTTTAAGGAAGTTAAGTAACTTTTGTGTGGACTTATACTTCCAAAAATAACATTGTTACTTTTCTCTTAACTAGTTTATTCCGCTTATTTGGCTTTTAATCAAACAAGAAGATAGATTTCTTGAGATTCGGAGAAGATAGTATCTTCTGGGATGACGGAGGCAAATGACAAAACATCTCTCAAAACCTGCGAGAGACTTCAATTTTTCTTAATTTCATTTTATGTGGTACCTACTGCGTGTTCACACACTCATGTACACGCATACCTATGTTTGTGTTGCAAACAGCTATTCATGCCAATAGGACAACCCTTTTGTGGCCTTACTTTCTCTTTTGCCGTTCCAACCAACATCTAAAAACGAAAGACACTTGCGAAAGCAAAAAAAAGTGTTGCAGAAGCATCTCTGCATACGGAGGGAATCCTGCAGCGGAGTTTCGTGGCCCACTGTGAAGGCCTCCATCCTCTTCCCAATCTGCCTTGAAGCCGCGAATCGCCCCAGGCTCCCTGGCGCTGCCACAAAGAAGCAGACGAGATTAGTGCGCGCCCTCAGTCGTCAGCGGTGTCTCGCCTCCCACCTCTGTTCCTCTCTCTTCATTTCATCCCTATCCTCGACCTTCCGCCATTCCACCATCAAACTTCGGAATTATTCCCTTACTCTCAGTCTTATTTCTCTTCCATACTCCGCGCACTGAATTCTCCAATATTCCACATAGTTTTATGTAAAAAAAGTATAGTCTATTGTAAAAAAAGTTGATTGTCGAGATGTTGTGAACTTGAATGTTGTGTTTTTGTGTTTTTTCAAATCGATACGAAACCTTCTAAGAGACATTGTACGTTTATTTATGCCTACTTGTTACTCAATAAAAGAAATTCACCGAGTAATCACCTTGCATGAAAGCTCTAATGAACAAGTAGTTCCTTAAGTATGGGTGTCACCAAGGGAGGTGGTTGAAGTTTGGGATGCAACTGTGGATATATTTACTAATAATTTTATTAGATTTGTGATTGGAACCATTCATGCAAGAAAATTTCTTTTTCATGATTATCAATTATATCCTTACAAATAATTTTGATATCGATTATTTCGACATGATTCTTGCTATTTATATTTATCTTCTAATATTCCTCGACATTACGTGAAAAGCAGTAAAGATACCAATTTTAACTCTCGAGTGAGTTCAGCTACGAGAACTTCAAATTTCTTTCATTGGAGCTGTGTTAGTGGATTCGTTGAAAGAGTTAGTACATTTGGCTTCAGATGGTCTCTGAGTTCTAGTTCCAATTACTGGTGTTTTCATTACGCTGAACTATTCATATTACGCTCATCCTCATTCCTGTGATCCCAAACAGACTGAGGAATTATTGCAATAAACAATTCGCCTGAAAATCCTATAATATAAACCTGTCCTATGAGATATCGGGGTAGCTTGGAAATCCTGTATCTACACCTCATATTGGGTTTCCCATAAGTTGCTCAGATTGCTTTGAAGCAATGCAGGAATTGTCCTTTCCTGGCATTGAAACATTTCGAAAGACGATGTGTTCCTCAGTCAAATCCATGTCGTGTTGATCGTAGAAGCACATATATCCCGTCCTTTTTTTCCAGTCTCGTGACCCACATCGACCCGCTCTTCATCGTCTCCCACATGCATCGGAAGACCTCACCACATCTTCTCGCGTTCCATCCCCCTCCCTTCCCAGAGAACCTCAACACCCTCACGCGCCATTTGGCTGGAGCGCTGGCGCAGCGCCGGAATACGTTGGCGTCGACGGATGTGCAGTGAAGCAGCCGACCAGGAGCATTGACGCGAGCGGAGGCGCTAGCTGTCGGAGATAAGACACGCTCACCAATTTAGGTCTTATTCAACCACATGTGGTGGCTTTTCCTTACACAATTGATAACTTATCTCACTCACCGAAACATCTGGTGGTTTTTGGAGGTACCGGATACTTTTTAAGGTGCAAATATATTTTCTATTATTGAGATAAACTTTCATTTACAAAATTCTTCCGATGTCAGAGTGTCAAATCATCTTTGTCAAAGGAAAACTAACAGGGGAAAATACTTTCTAACCCCCCTCTAACTAAAAAAAGAGAAGAATCCTAGACGCACATTGGAAGATGGTTATTTACCAGAGAATTATGGAAATGGGTGTTATTGTATTGCTTAGATGCACCTCGTGGTGGTTTCTCGTTGCCTTCCATGGATAAAACACTCAATTAAAACACCTATACATAACCCGGAATTATGACCCGGAACCCTAGGGTTCAGGGAAGATCTCCATCTCAAACCGACTGAGCAACCACATGGGTAAGACACGTGTGTAGTGTGATAAAAATAAATTATTATTAGTATTAATATTATTGTCATCATCATCAGTAATGTTTGCTTCGTGCAAATTCACTGGTACCACATTTCAAGATGTAGAAATACGTTCAATATACAATCCTCACGTTTGAAAGTTTTGTGAAACATGAACTATTGTTTTTATTGTATGAAATTTACATTACTAAGTTTCACATTTTTGAATATATATGCTATAATTTAATATTGAGCACATTTTATAGGACTCGGAAGATTTCTTCCTCCACTATAAAATCTAAGCTATTTGTGAATATCATTGAAATTACTACAATGCCGATTATCAACGAGGGTTCTGTCGGCTTCTGGAAACTTTTCGTTTGTCTCCTCTTTTATCCGGCACATCGTGTTGCGCAGCAATCATCCCTTACATACAAACTGCCATGTTGAAATCATCGATCTAGTTTCCTATTAAATTATTACATATTGCAATTACAATTAGTGTTTTCGAAATCCCGGATCTATCGGTGATCCAGAGAGATCCGATTTACTTCCGTTGGCAACACTGCGCGTAGCAGTACGTACATCCTCGCCTCGGGGACGCAGAACGGAACAAGCATTCAAACATGTCCCGCCGCAAAACCTTCTGCGTGGTACTTCCAACCAAAATGCGTCACATTGAAACGCAATGTTAAGTCAGATTAATCTTTCAAATGTTTATTCGGAGAACGGATTCTAAACAAAAGCGGATGGTGTTAATTAAAACACAACACAGGCGGCCATCTGAATCCACAGTTCATTTCAATAATGAAGAGCATCAACATTTGCTGCTGGCAAGTTTTACAAAACAGAAGAATCAGATTCCACCCAAGTTCTACAAAAGTTTCGACGAGAAACTGGTATTCAGTATTTGCAACTAACTTCGTTTTGTATTTCGTGGAATATTTTAAATGCGTTATTTTGTGTGATTATCTGGAACTAGTACATTAGTTATAAAAAAAAACACCAATTAACTAGACGTCCAAATAATTAAATTCTCCTCAAAATGTTATTATCCACTTGATAATGATTTTTACTTTTCATACTGGACTAATTAGTTGTTATTTGTGTTTTTAAAACATTTCCCTGGAAATGTACTACATGTGAAATTAATCTCGGTCTCTGATTCCGTTCTAACCCATTTTTCACCAGATAAATGCGAGTGTGCAAGTAACCACAATATTGTGACCACTGGTATCCTTTCAGTATTGAAACCAATTATTTTAATGATATGATTTACTGAAAATGTAAAAGAAGAAAATAATTGGAAGATATACCAAATAGCCCGTTTCAGTAGCTATTTGTGGACGAACACAGGATTTATGATTTCAGGATGGATGAGATCCCCAACTACTGGGAAGTGATCTCTCCAACTGAACTCGATACTAAATTGTCAATAAATTCTTATGAATTTAATAGCTTTGAAACTAAAACAACGCAAAGTAGGAAGGTTGCGATTCGTTAAATTATTGCGTTATTGACAGATATGAAGAATAAATGGAAATGAAACATTCCAGAAAATAGTGTTTAATGGGGAGATTGCAAATTGAAAACAAAAGTAATATTTTAAACGAACATTACATCTTTGCCAATAAATCATATAAATTAAATTTGTATAATTGTGCCTCGGTATCCAACATTTACATAAATCACAACACATTTATTGTCAGCTGACGTATCGTTCTGAGTCAGAGATAGTTGCAAATAAAACTTGGAATGCAATTTGTTGCTTGTAAAAATTCTAGAAACAAGCATGAACACTATCATGTGAAAGGAGAATATGCATTATTTTATGAGAGCGTCCAAACCCAGAATTAGGTAATGTCGTTATATAAATAGATTTGACACTTTATCGAACCCTGTATCAGATGCAGTACGTTTTACTTTGCTTCAAACATGTTCATTTCATCCTAATACTCAACAAAAATATAATTCTTTTAAGTGAAAACCCTTACCAAGTGATAGAAATTCGAAATGAAGGGAGAGGGTGAACAATTTGAAATGGAATGATATGAAGAGAATGTTGTCATGGAGAGAATCGGTAACGACTGAAGGTAACGATGGAAAAACAATTCCGCTCCTCCGTAAAGCTAACAGACAAACTTAACGCAATTATACTAACCAAATACTTTAATGATAATTAACTGCTAATTAAATTCCCAAATTTTACGCTCTTTTAGTTTCTGAGAAAATTTTGCTTTCTATTAGCCTAATCATGAGTGATAATAATGGTCGGGTAGATTAGTGTCGATGAAAGTGGACAACGGATACTGAAAAGTACACAGAGAAAGGTAACGCAAAGGAATAGCTAAGACAGTGCAACGAGGAAAAACAGGTGAATGGCGAACCAGTGAGACGATTATCGGGACTTGAACAGACGAGTGGTTGAACGATAGCAGACAGGAGCTTAACAAGCGAACGGGAACTAACGAGCAGTGGGGACCGATAAGGACCGCATGCGGTGGCAGAGCGCAAAGGGAATAAACAAGCAGGAAGACTAGGGATAGGTGACAAGGACGACGAGGACAGATCCATGAAAGAAACAGGGCTAGCGAATTGCTTTGGATGAAAAAGAATCAGCGTCAGAACGCAATGTAGAGGAAGTTAGGTGAACTGAAAGTCACTACGAGATTAAAATAAATCTTATACAGTGAGTAAAAATTTTTGTAGTAGAAGTAATTTATTCGAATAAAATTGTGATCTGATAACATAAGATTTTTATTTTCTAACATGAAAGGAAATTTTTGACAACAAAGTCGTGTTAGTTCGAAA
Organism: Laupala kohalensis; assembly: GCA_002313205.1. Taxonomy (NCBI): domain Eukaryota; kingdom Metazoa; phylum Arthropoda; class Insecta; order Orthoptera; family Trigonidiidae; genus Laupala; species Laupala kohalensis. The sequence goes on along the minus strand of NNCF01130312.1, from coordinate 183,181 downwards.
ATGAGGAGAACGATTGATACTTACCAAACAAACCAAAGCATTATTAAAATACGCAGACTCGTCGGGAGGCAAAGGCTGTATTAAGTAATTCATGAATAGTGGCAATCGATTTTACTAGTCATTCAATATTATCATTTATTTTTGTTAAACTAATATTTTATGAAACTTTTGTGGGAGTACAGTGCACACACATTTCTGAGCATACAATATCGTCTACCCGGAATAAAACGAATGTATGAATCATTTATTCAAATATGACGGAATATTGAAAAAGAGGAAAATTTCTCGGGCTCTACAATTTCCGTGTCACAACTGTTTGACCAAACTATCAGTAAAAATGTATATTTTCATAATATGAAATAATTTGTATAAGTTAGTAATGATAAATAATGATAAGTTATAAGGTGTTATATTCCACAATTACCAAGTACATGTTTATTAGCAATGGACATATGGACTCTCTTAGCAATAATTCCATTCACACATTTTATTTTGGTTTTCACCTTAATATAGACCTACTTTCATACATGCAGACCCATCTTCTAGCATGAATGTAAGGTGAAGTGAACTTGTGATTAAAAATTTAATATATCCCAAATGTTACACCAAATATTTAAAGCTTATACAGAAATCTTACATTTCGAAGTAGAATAATTGATACTTGAGAGATGTTGCGTATTCTGACGACTGGTTCAATGTGTTTATATGAAAATATTAGAAGTTGCGCGAGAAAACAAAATTTAAATCAATTTTACAAGTTCTGACCTATTGCATTTAATAGAATAATGTATTACAACTGTATGCGTTCATTACAATTCTTACAGACAATTCTTTGTCACTATTTTTCACTTGGTGGTCGATAAATATCATTTTTAATTTCTTTTCCCTTGAGATTATTTGAAAATGAAACAGATTACAGAAACAGGCATAAGATAATTCGTATTTTTTCCTTCTATAAATGAAAATAGAAACCTTAAAAAAAGACTAAAACTTTTTTTAACCGGTGTTTTGAGCTTGAAGCGAGGAATGACGTTTTTGAAAGGGAAAAAACAAGTTTTGCTTACACTGACAACCATCTGAAAACAGATGTATTTAAGTGATCGGAGAATAAAGTAGACCATTTTACAATAAAAATTTCTAAATATCATTATTTTATAATTAATTTTCACTTTTAGATTCATGTTAGACTTGGTATTGCTCGTCAAATATTTCAAATTTTTATGAAAAATGCCACTGTGATGTGAGATTTCTTTCAAAACATACAATGTTAAAACATCAAATGGGGGAGTGGTCCACGAATTTTCCATCCCAATCGCACACTTTTTTCTTCCAGTGTTCCGCGTCCACGAGGTGGCAAAGACGTCGAGGACAGACAACCCCTCTCCAGGCGATGAGACTGTCGCTCGGGTACCCAGCGCTGAAGCTAAGCTCATTAAGGCACGGTACGGGTGGCCGGAGTCTGAGTGCGCCCTTGTGGCTCTACTGTAGCACCCTTCCCCGCAACCCTCGTCCTTGACTCGTATTCCGCCCTTTGTCTGTCGTCATGTTGTCACACTTCCATCCCTCCTCCCACAGTGGCCATCGCACCGGGATATGCGCCCACACGAACCATGTGTCTCGGTTGTCATGTTCTCTGTTTCTTCTTCACTCCATTTCTTTTCCATTTACTTTATTGGGCTCGTCGATCTTTTCTCTTGCTTGAGCAGGTAACTCCTGACTGTCGTGTTCTTTGTCCCTCACTTCTTATATCCGTCCTCCTCGTCTGCGCATTGTCTTCCGTCCATTCACCCCTTCTGTATCAGCATCCATCCCTCGTCCCACCTCTTCCTTCATTAACTCCCTTTCTGCATTCGAGCGAAGACAAGAGGGAGGTGAAAAGGAACGCATCAAGTGAAGGAGGGTAAAGTGGCTGCGGAGGACATGCTTCGGTTTCAACGCGAAATTCCCGCCCTAATTTCCACGACTATGCCACTCTCCTCTGCCTCTCCAGTCCAGACGAGTTCTTCGACTCGTCTCTTCGAGTTCACTCTGAATTGACTAGAACTTATAAAAACAATGTTTATAACTACCTAATATAAAATAAACGACTATCTCAGAAAACACTGAAATGATTTTATTCCGATTTTCATGAAAAAACAACAACGGAGTGTTTCGAAACGAAGGTTCTTTCAAGAACGCAATTTTGGGTATTTAGTGTCAATTAGTCAATCAGGGACGATGGATATCGATAAAATCGGGAAAAATATTAATGGTCGGAGTGGAATATTAGTAAATAGATTTACGTGGAAACAAAATACGGTGATATTGTCCTAAAACGTTCTATTGAGTCCACGAAAACACAGTATGCCTTTCTACAAAGTTATGAACCATAATTGGGAAATGGAGATAAAAGATCCGTTACGTTTCTAGGGGTTGTTTAGATAGGGAATTATATAAATCTTTATTAACAGCTTAGAATCTTCAATTTTTGTTCCATGCATTCACGAGTTCTTATACAAGTTCAGGCACTCCAAAAACAAAATAATACATCGCTTNGTTCACCGCAATCTAAGAGATTTCTATAGACAATATTTGTTTTAATTTCAAAAATTCAAAACGCTTCCACTAATGCTTATGGTTCTCATTTGGTGTTTACATACACACTTTTGAACGTACAAACTTACATTCTTTTACATAAAAACATACGACGTTTCTTAACTACGCAATCGGAGGTCGAATATGAACCAATCCTGACGAGGGTCGCAAACATTAGCCGAAACATTCTGAATGAGAAAAATAGAAAACTACCGTTGCGTTCTTTAGAAAGATCGTTAATTATATTAATAAACTAGAAGATTTCTTTATCTGTCCAATTTTATGTAGTTGTGACATAACTACCATTCAATATAGCGTTCCTTCCTTTTGCGCAATACTAGTGATTGAAATAGGATGTAAAGGTTAAATGTGTAATGATACTTTCTCCCTTTCCGTATGTGGTATTATCCGTTTCAAGAAATAAAAAGAAATTAAACTATTACGATAAATCAATGAAAACCTAATTAGGACTCTTGTCTCTTTATTTGTGCAGTATTAATTACACCGCATGAAGCAAAGTAAACGTAATATCAATAAATATACCGAAGACAGGCAAATATATCGTTAAGTAATATATTACGTCAGTTTTAAATTAATTAGAAAAAGAAAAGTAAAGCCAAAACTCGTCAGCACACCTAGAAATTTAATTGAAATTAAACATGCTTGAGCATCATGAATTTTTATTAATGTAATGATATGAGTAAGCTTATTTATGATAATTTAGCAACATGTAGTACAGAGAGCAAACCCTACTTATTTATTTTAAAGGTAAGTCAGCAGAGGATTTTCCTTTATTACGTGTGTAAAATACTATTCAGAGTATTTATTATGATTCTCATTCACAAATAATTTCTTCAGAGTCATCAACAATTACGACGTTGACGATGGAACGTACTACAAACGAGTTGAATTAGTGAATGAATAAATGAAAACTTTAGAAATGAGACCGGAGAAGGACCAGTAAAATATTTTTTAACGTTAATTAACAGAACAAAGGTTTCATAGTCTTATCGCCGTATCTCTTGAACCATGTTTCATTTAATCATATCAATTATTACGTGTTGTATATAAATATGGCAACGTAAATATCGATATTTTGTTTGGACGTTCTCGATAATATCGGTTTGCCTTTCTATTCATGCAACCCTCGTTGTACGTACCTAACGATTCTCACTTCCTTAAACACTTATCCATATAAATTTACGTGCTTGAATACAACTATGCTGTAATTACATGAACTCAATTTTCTCGGTTCTACTCTAAGATATAAAGCAATCTTGAAAACAGCAGCCGAATAGGGGGAGGGGGGTTGAAAAACTGTTTTGTGTACATAGACCGTTTAAGCAAGTTTGTTGAGTGTTGTGTAGTGTGTCGGAGTTGCAGAGGCACTAGCGTTTCCGCCGTTGACGTTGAGGGGCGCCCGAGGCGGTGGCGGACGGGCGTCTTTGAGGCGCAGTAAGCACCTCCTGTCTAAAGAGCGAAGAGGCCCGAGCGGGCGGAGGAGGACCCACCGGCAACTTGCGAGCGCTTGCTCACACACAATCCACTAACTTCTTGGGTGAGAGGAAGCGGCGCGCCTGGGGAGCGTTCCCAGGACGCTGCCCTCCTCCGCGCCACCCATGCACGGTGGGTTCGGTTCGTCAGGCTTACGTCACAGTCGACGCGTCGATTCATCAGCTCTGTCGGGACACCAGCAAAGAAAAAAATGTTTCGGGTGGTGGTAATATTGTCTTTCTCCCCGGGAAATTTTATCACAAAACTATTTTGTTGCCACTCTCAGCTACACAACAAAGATTATTTTCATCGTTTTCAAACAATTTGTGAAAAAATATATAGAAACAATTTTTTCTCCAAAAAGTATGGCAATAATTTTACAATATTTAATGCATTTTCACTCTCATTTTGTATAAATAAGGAACAGAACTTTAACTGGTTGGACAAACGTGAAACATTTCAGGGAGAAAACGTATATTTAACTTTCCATTTTTTCTTTGACAGAACAGCAAATGACTAATTCTAATACTATAGAATTTCGTATCCGTGCTGACTGGGACTGAGAGTGATCAGGATAATTGACAACGGGGATTATCCAGATACAGGAAATAAACTGTAAACAAAATACTGTAGATAAAGCATTTGTGACAAATTCTACAAGATAGTTAAGTAAAAAAACGAAGTATTAAAAAATCAATTTTATTTTTTCCCAATAAGTATCTATCTGAAATATTTTTTTCTTATTTTAAAGATCAAAATCGTATCCGGACAAAAGATCTCTGAGTAAAAGAGTTTCCACTGTATGAGTGATGACTCTAAGACATTAAAGAAGGTAATGGTTAATACAGGTTTCCAGCAGATAACTAGTGTATGTCTTTTGTAATGTCGTAAATATTGTTAAGTGGAGTGAACATTTAATTGCAAGCCTTAAATGTAAATTTAATAAAGGTTTGTTTCATGTACTATAAATGCAACTAGAACCATTCATGGTTTTTCCAAGTCAAAATTTTGTGGGACTAGAGCCAGACGTAATTTTGTCCTCAGAGAGCTAACATTCGCCCACTGTCACGTCGGCCACGACGATGCTCAGCAAAGGTCCTGCGAGGAAACGTGTTCCTGTGACCGCGAAGACAATCGGCGGGTTGCCGTGGGCGGAGTTGCAGGAACAGGAGGACCAGTCGTTTCCACCACAAGACGAAGAAGGGGATGAACTTAGAATGTGGTGGACGTCGAAGGCTTTCAGAGAACGAAATGAAGACGATGAAAGTGGAGAACAATTTCCATGCATGAGTTAGTGAAAACTCCTGGAAAAGATATACGGGATTGGAAGTTGCGTGTACGAGATGAACTGACTAGGATCTTTCATTTAATCAAAGCAAGACAATGTTTATCTTTCAAAGAAATGGTTTTACATTACACATATGACCAAGACTCACTAAAAGGGAATTATCTGCCTTTCTCAAGAAATTAACCAAGACAACCGTTATTCTCCCGTTCTGGCCCTCTGCTCATTTCAACATACAAAATTCTTGCTCCATGCTCGAAACCTCAGTTGAAACCTCCGTTGAAACCTCAAACTCTTTCATTTATTTGTGTAACACCTCTTTTGAAGTGCCAATAGCTACACGTGTAGATAGTACATTAGCATAATTTTATGCTCACAATTGATACACCAAAGAGATTAATGTAACAATTTTCTCCATAAAGTATTATCTTCAACACCACAAAGTATGCAATTTCCAACACAACATTTTGATTAATTACAATCAAAACACAGTAATTATGAAACTTATTTACTCTTACACAATAAACGCTACGGATAATTTACCATAACGTTATACTTGAATTGTTCTAATTAAAATGTGTATCACGTTTAAAAAATATTTGCTCCAACAGGAAACACCGAAACAAATACCGCTTTATTGGTGCCGCTAAACTGCGGCGCAGTTAGCGTTACACGCAAACAGTGTCGATGCCTTGTGTTGGTTTTTTTATATGGTAAAAAATTAGCACAAAATAATAGTATAGTTTTTCATTCGTTCCTTGAAATGGGTGCTTCTGACTTTACTCAGCCTCTACCCCGCGAGTCACCGATTGCACGCCTCACACAACGATTTCTTCACTCGTTCCTCAACGTCAGATCCCACCCATGTGCTCAACGTGTCTTTGGGTTCAAGCTTAAAAATATAGTATAAGAATGACCAGTGTTTAGAATAAATGATTTTTTAAAATGAAGTTCTTTGTAATTTATCATAAAGTGAGAGATATTGTGGAACAGAACGAGAAATCAAATAATTTCAATGAATAAATCCCATTCTTGAGGTACATTTTAAACGCATTACATCATTCTATTGTAACAATAAATCTGGGTCTATAGTAACAATAAATCGTGAATTTAGTGTTATTTTAATTTTTAAGCACTATACTCAGAATAATCTATAGTTCGATAATAACTTACATGTAATTTTTTGCTTAAAATTACAAACATATTGACATTCTATTAGTATTATAACTCGCAGCTAACTTTTTATCTTATCTAGGAACTTTTGCTGAAATTTTTGAATCCGCCTCTGCCTTAGGGCCCTTGATCGGAATTGATGGGATGGTCCCTTGCTTGCTTCCGGAGAGTAAATTAGTTGTTTTTTTTCCCTCCACGTGGTCATACGCAGTTTGTACTGTTTTTTGACAATAAATTTATTTATATTTATTTACATTCTTTTATTTCCCGACATCTGTTATTTGCATATATTTTTTACAACTACGCGGATTGCGATCTGTCTCACGAATCCTGTCAGCATCCGTCTGGTGCTGATGAGTCTGCTTCTAATTACCTATTGACTCTGTAATAACGCTTTGGACACATCCATTAATCATCCCCGACCTGTCCAACAATTATATGGTTCTGGTCACACTTAAGTTCTGAGGCCTTCCATTTTTCGTGTGTCTACGCGTATTACACATTATATACAATCATGCTGGAAAACAACTACATAACAATACATAATAAAATATTAAATGAAACTAAAAAGACTATCCAAAATTGCGATGGACTTCGTGAAATAAATTTATTATTTTATGGTGTCGAATTTCCGTAACACTCCCAAAAAGCATTTCTCTAACATTTACTGTTTCATTTGAAAATAGGCTGTATCTCTTGCTTTTTTGTGTTTGAGGGAGGTATATTAAGTGTGAGACTGCAATAAAATAAATCCTCACATCACTGACACACACACTCACACCGCAATATGGAAAACCTAATCTTAGATAATTAATATCTTTATGTAAAGCATTTACGTCGGAATTTTATTCACAAAATAATTTAAAGGGATCTAGAGCTGACTCTTGGGTAAACAGTCAAAATACTGCGTATTTGCGTTAAAGATTTCATCTCCGCCTCAGATCCCAATATCTGCTTTCATTCTAACATTCGTGCCTTCAAGCTCTGAACCTAACAAAGGTCTAATGTGCGTTAATATTCTATTGTACGCATTTTATACGAGTTTCAGAATATTTTTCCTCGCACATGTATGAGGAGTGGACCAGAAGCTGGATATGCTTGTTATACTCGTAGAAGGACATGACCAATGCATCCTATAATAAAGAACTGAACAAAGGACAGGTTGTCATACAAATTCCAACAGAAAACAATACTGGACCCATGTTTCTCATCAAAAATATCTTTTTCGAAAGTCTCTCATAATTTTGTTCTATCTGCGTGAGTTTTATACAGACATTGTTTGAAAAATCCTCCTTGAATATGATCATTTGTTAAATATTAACTTCCTTGTTAATAGGTAATAGATAGTTACAAAAAAGCTGTACTTGATCTGTTAAAGGAAATTCAGAACAAGAAAGGGTTTACTGAGGACGACGTCTTTCAATAAATATTGTAAATTGTTTATTAGAAGTTACATTTCAATAATATTCACAAATGATAGTTAAAATCTTGTTTCAAAATGTGAAGAGCAAAATGCCACCGTATTACACCCATGTGCTGTGTTGTGTCTATCAAAGGTTAATCTCATCCTAATATTTAACTCACGACATACGTATTCTAAAATGAAAATCATTAGATCTAAAATGAAAATCATCCATGAACAATATTATATAAAGTGTTCCATTCATATCACTAAAAAATTGCTTATCACTATAAGAATATTACGGACGATATCAAGGAATATAGAAATGTAAAGTTAGGAAGAGAAATAATTCCATATAATTAATAGAATGTAATTACTTAATTAACATGGATTATTTCATGTACTTAGAAAATTATGTCACGCTGCACTTGAAAAGAAAACGATTCGTCAAGCACTTCTTCCGAATTTGTATTGAGATACATTTACAAACATATCTGCTTATGAACACGTTACTTCATGACTGAAGTGAAAATACAGCTGCCTAATTTGATTCCTTGAAGGCATACAGAACAAAAAGCATTCACCCAGGATGTCTACTGCGATATCACCTCTATACACTGAAACAATAGGAGATAGGAGTGACACTATTTGTGTTTGCGAACTCAAATTCCCTTGTCTAACTTTCAATGCGCACAGGAATACCGAGACAAAACTTGACCCAGCCAACACCTCCAAGCAGATGTGCTCAATTCAACATTTCGCCAGTGTGGATCCCAGTCCATCCAGGGGGAACCCACTTGCGCAAATACGGGAATCAAGACGCGAACAATGAGCGATGTATCCTTTAGAAATGTCCTCCGCGTGATGGGTAAACGTGTAGGATAAAGAGACAACGATGAAATGAAGGACGGAGAATAGTCGATAATAAAACCGAGATGAAAAATTCGTCTCGAGTAAATATGTGAGTAGAACAAGGAAGAAATGATCGCATCGAGGAAGAAACTGGGAGAACGAATCAAAAGGAAGACTGCGACTGAGAAGAAGTCCGAGGGTGAGAAAAGAGACATAATGGGAAGAAGGGGAGGGGGTCGAGGCAGCCGCCGTCTGTTGGCAGTGGCCGCGACTGACGAGCCAACCTCCACCCCACGCCGTCGCGAGCTGAAAGCCAACATTTGCCCGCAGAGTTTGCAGTAGCCTCGTCCTAACGAAGGGGTTAGGAACTCGGGTTGCGCGCCATAGCGCCGTCCCCACTCCACTGCCCTCGGCGCTGCGCGAAAATGTGCTTTTCTGCGAATGAGGACATGGTGATACTCCGTTGTTTCACGCGCGGCTGTTTGCATCGAGCTCACGTGCTTCATTCCCTCCTTGTTGGCACAGGGCTCGGCGATGAACAACAAAATCTAATTCCTCTAGACTAGGGATTTCTAGTCAAATAAGCGACCATTCTTCAAATTCATCGCTTCAATTTAAACGGTATAGTTAATGATACGCACTCTTTAAAACACTATAATTTACGAATTAGTGTAATTTTTCATATAAACAGATTGGATAACATTATTGAAAGTTTCATAGATGGTTATATGTTTAACTGGCACCTGACACGCTATGTGACACATATATCATATACTATATGAGATTCAAGAGACTGGAAATAACGCGATAACAGTATAAGAGGGACCACCAGAGAAGTCTGTGTGAGCAATTCGAAGGGGCCTGTGATCACTTTTGTGTCGGCAAATGACAGCTAATTTCTATCACTCAATTTGTGATACCATACATTTCATCATTTAAAATTATCTACTAAAGCTGAAAAAATTTTCTCCGATTTCAGAAAATGTTTAATTTTACTAGAATTTACTTATCCATTTTAACCTAAATTTTTATAGTAGATAAAAGAAATGAATAATCGATTTTTATGAGAAGAATGAAATAACCTTGTTCCCCTCCATGCTATTTCCTCTTTTATTTTCAAAAGATCGTAATTGAACTAAGGAAATGCTCAGTTTACCATATAAAGGTCTCTCGGTGCTTTTACATTTTTCACTCCAGTTTTAGATTTAATGTATTCTCATATGTTTTCACGTTTAATCGATTATAAACGGGGTGAAAATTTCACTGCAATAAACGAATAACCTCTGACCGTAGAATTTTTTATTTTCTCCGAATTGTAAATGAATGGAAATGATTCATTCATTCGTCAGAATCGATGCCCGAAGATGGAATTTAAAAAAACATCATCTCCAAAATCAGGGAAAACCAGAACAAATATTTCCAACAAAATCTCCTAATCGAATATTATCCCAATAACAATACTTTATGCAAAAGTAATATGGTATCTGACTGTGCTTATCCTAAATTCGCCCCAAATATGTCAAGTTATAATATATAAAGACAAATTTTTTTTCTTTGTGTTGACTTTTGAATATAACTATTAAAAGGTCCTGTTATTGGAGAGTTTCCCATTGTTATTTCATCAATTTAATTAATTGTCAGAAAATAAAGTACTCTAAAGTAACAGAAGCATTATATCGTAATTTGAGTTTTGGAAAAGACTGAGAAATTTATTCTAACTGTATTTCAATACACGAGTACTATTAAACACTTTTGTAAAGAAATATAGTAAACTTCGAAATGCATGTTCTCGCTTTAGGCCCTAAAGGACCCCACACACGATAATATGTATTGTCAATATAGGTATCGTCATCACTTGAATATATTAAGGGTATCTCCCACCGTCAAGATTTTTCTTCAGCAATGTCGATTCTTGACGAAGCTTTAGAGTTGGCAGCGTTTGTAAAGACACCGAAAGGATAGAAAGTGTGGCAAGAAAACTCCGGAAATGTGTGGAAGAAAGAGCAAGCAGATTTTTGTATATTCACTTGCTACCTAATACACTACCCACTGAACAGGATGTTTGTAGGAAGTCTGTGAGGATATGATTAGTTACATATTGACGTTGTTGCAGTCGAAGATTATAAATACAGACATGGAAATTCTGCAAATGATGAAAATGAAACTTTTAATCTTCACTTTGTTCAGAATTTCTCTATAATATAGTAATACATTCTGCGTTCGTTCCCATAATCCGTCCTTGAAGAATTGATTTTTATAGCGCTTCGACCAATTCAGCGTACGCTTATCCCCGCGACCCGTACTCAAAATCCGAAGTGGGTAAAATCTCGAATATTTGTATGTTCCCGAAATTCTCCTCAATATTTTTCATGATATTTCTATTATTTTGTAATGTTATACTGAAATCAACAACAAAAATTATTGTATAACAGTAATCAATGGAAAAAAATTAAATCAACTTTAATAAAACTTAAAAAATGATAAGCAAAACTAAATATGACGGGACATTTGCACGATTCAAACCATAGTACAAATAAATCTAACATCGACTCAATTTTACTATATTTCATTTCTAATGCCAGTCAAATGTAGTTAAAAAGAACAACTTATATTATCGGTCGCATTTTCAGTCAATGGAGAAGTAAAGAGAGAATCATGAAAAAGTTATCTTGGTCCTTTTTTCTTTTATCTTTAGGAAGCACCCTGCTTACCGTCTCGCCGAAGAGTTAGCTCGACTATTGTCAAAACGTTGAATATTAATTGATGAAACTCTACTTGTTTAAAGAATTTGGTAATCATCAATCCAGGGCTTCAATATGTTTTGACAGTCAATTCCTGCATATCGTGTGTCGTGTTTGTGTGTGAGAGGTCCTGAAAAGTAGAGCTCTTTTTCGGAATGATGTGGCCAGTATCACGCTCTGGTCGTTTCGACACCAGGATAAAACATATATTCGTTTGAGAGCGCATTGAGTGGACCTAGGACAGATAGCATGTTAAAAGAACCGTGGCGTTCCCGGGTATTAAACCCCCTCCTCTCCGCACTGAGATATGCTGAATCCATACCAGGCTATGGAAATCACACGGAGAGATGCAGAAATCTAGAAATAAACACATTCGATATTCAACAGGTTATGTAATGGGTAGATCTCGTGAAAATGACAACGGACCGGAAATAGAGCTCCTGGATTGCAGGAAGCATCAGGATTGATATCCGCCCCATTCTCATGGAACAGTTTTTACGCCCCATTCTCATGGAACAGTTTTTATCATCTCTAACGTTTCAATACACCAAGGGAATATTTAAAATTATATTGGAATGAGGCAGTTAATTTTAATATTATAAAGTTCAATTTTTTGCTTCAATTTAGTTGAGGTATCCAAAAATCACCTTCTAGATCTTGATGTTCTATTCACTTTTTTTATTGAAACATCTGTATCAGCATCTACGATGAAGTAATATTGCACTTTCTTATAATTTTCGTAGAAGAATTTTTCAGAAATTTCTGAGGGGAGTGTAGTTGTATTAAAAATCTTATAGCGTAAACACTGAATTAAAAATACATAATGATGCTATTTCAACGTAATCTTTCTATACGTCGACAAACGAGGACTTCCTTCGATAAAATGTATTATCTACGGGGATGAGCGTGAACATGAATTTCTTCTCGTACAGTACACTACTGATAACATAAAACGGCCCATTTATTTTTCTAAGTCTCACGCTCTCACCAGTTTTGGATTTGCTAAGTATGCAACACCTCTCTCCTCCTGCTTCCCCTTCGACTGTCGACTGAAGTTTCGTTCGATCAATCGTAGGTCTATTTGAAACGGCTCCCATATTTGGAAGGCTAATAGTACCGCTGGTAAATCGTAACGAGATAAAATGTTTCATTAAAGAAATATTTTGTATTTTTTTATTATACACATTTTGGACATCTATAACAAAAATATTCTGTATATTCTTGAATTCAATCAACTTTATCATTCTCTATATTTAAACAACATCTCGAGATTCGTTGTCTGGCAAGGTCTTCTTAGACAATGTAAAAGATATTAGAGTTTCTGTAAAAAACGTTTGCGTAATACTGTGATAAAATATAATTTTTAACAGAATTTGAATATAATTGCAAGATATCGTATGGAATTGGTATAATTCGAATCACAAATTACTTATAAATATTCCTATAATTTCTTATATTTATACAGTGAAGTAAAGAAATCAAATCTCATTGCCTACAA
>NNCF01130312.1:152622-170094 GCA_002313205.1 Laupala kohalensis | reverse complement strand
TATATATGAAAAGGAATTAAATAAATATAGAAAACGTTTGTCTAAAATATGAACTAATAACACAAAAGTTTAATTCTCGAGTTATAAATAATATAAAACTACTTAAGGAACAAATAAATTACATGTTCTAATAATATAATGATCTATAATATAACACTGGTTGTAATCGTGCAGCATATAAAATCGTGATCCGAGATTAATATTACAAAAAACGTGTTTTAGATTACAAAAAATAGAACTAAAACTGAAATCTCTTTCATTAATTTATTCAAATGAAATTGTGAAATACAACCACGATTACGAAATACAACCTCGTTACGATTTACCAGCGGTACTATTAGTCTGCCAAATATGGGAGCCGTTTCAAATAGACCTACGATTGGTCGAATGAAACTTCCCCAGTCGAAGGGGAAGCAGGAGGAGAGAAGCGTTGCAAACTTAACAAATCCAAAACTGGTGAGAGCGTGGGACTTAGAAAAATAAATGGGCCCTTTTTTGTTATCAGTACTGTACAAAACTATGTGGATATTTCGGAACATAAGAAATTATTTCTTTCTCTTTTCGTTTGCATGACATTGGATTTAAAGTTAAATTTTAGTTAAATTTGAGAACCATTAATGTAAATTGTTTTAAATACCTATCACTCATTTTTTAAATTTTTATTTAATGTTAATTAAAATGTATCTTTTAGAAATCGTATTGCATTTCATTGGACACAATCCAAAACGTGATCAATCCCCTGGGATGCTCCTGTAAGTTCGGTGGCGTATTAGCAAAGAGGGGGAAGTTACTTATTAGTTTGAAACCAAAGGTTCAGTATGCAAAATAGAAAGTATCTTCAGCTCTCTAATTTTACAATGGAATATCTCGCATAACCCGGTATTTTTTTCAGAAATGTTTTTGTCTTGATAATGGTGAGTTGTTACGATTTGCTATGGATACTGATGAGTGATGTCTGTGTGGTTGGGACGAGGAAACCATAATTTTTTAGATTGCCCCCTTTATGGTGAAAAAGGGTATGGTTAACTCTATAAATACTAGCTATACGACATATTTCATATAACACAATTCGCTTCTTGGATAGAAACTAAAGAGAAGTTTGAAATTTTTAACGATTACGTTTCTCGAATTGGAACAATAAGAAATATTATAAAACACGGAAAAAATTTTAGTAGTAAAGAGTTGCTGTCGTAAATGACCAGAAGTGGACACAAATTACCGTAAAAATTGAGAGAAAACAGAAAAAGAATTTCATAAATATGCGGACATTTTGTAGATAATTTGGATATTTATAGAGCATATTTGTTCTTACGTATTGACATAATTTACGCACTAAGAAAATTATAGAAGTAAAAATGTCACTTCAGAACCTGGTAATGGCTTTGTTGGTATCACGGCATTATTTTGTGCCAAATAAATAAATAAATAATTTCATTAATTAATGAAGTGGTTATGATCTGGTTTCATACTAGGTATCAGAATTTGTTTAGTTCCAAAATTCTTTCATTTTATTGTATTGCTATTGTGTAACCATCCTTTGTGAAATCTGAGGTTATATTTAAAATGAGATGGCATGTGCATTCAGTAATTTGTCTGCAACAAAGGAACAGACAAAAGAAGACGAATAAAAGGGCAAATATTCTAATTAATTAGAAATATACTTTTTTTATGCAAAATGTACATATTGAAACCCACCTACCCGCAACGCTTTTGTTTTAGTTAACAATACATTCAAAAGAATTATTCAACAAATATTTATAAAAACTTCTACTACAATTGACGTGCATTATATAATGAAATTAAATAAATAATTCAAGACTTGCTACTTTAAACGGACAAACTGTATATTTTGGGATTTTTAAACTCATTACATTGCTACTTTATCTTGAAGTCGTCCGGTGGTTCAATATACAGTCGAAACGTACTGAGTTTAAAAATCCCAAAATATACAGTTTGTCCGTTAAAAGTCGCAAGTCTTGAATTATTTATTTAATATTTATAAAAAGTACATAATTTAATAATCGTGATTCCAGACCAAGAAAAAGTTGTAACTGGAAATGTTTCTCGGTTCTAAGGATAAAATTCAAGAAAAATTATTGTTCGACAAAATGAAGACTCGGCGTTTGAACTGACTGAATTAAAGAACGAAACGAGGGAGCTTAAATATAATATGTCAAACCAATTCGAAGATTCAGTGAATGAAAACACGTACTTCTCGAGATTTTGTATTTTGGTATAATTAAGAACTACGCTTTAGCAAGAATGGTTGTAAAACGAACAACAAATATACCGACAATTCAATAATATATATTATGTTCAAAAATTATATAATATTATGTTCAAAAGGAAAACGGAAGAGTTAAGGGATTTTAGTAATTTGTGGACTGTATGAAATGAAGTCAGTTACCTCATTATTACCACATTGAATGTTCACCAGATTTGTAAAAAATGGTTTGCGAAGGTATTTAGCAACATATTCAAAATCATACATGGACAGGCCTGTATACGAGATCATGCTTATTTTAACTAGTTTTATTATCTTTTATCCTTCCAGAAAACTCCACCTGTGAATAGCGGGGTCAATCTAACCCATTAATTGATGATTAGCCTAATAAATATTATCGAAATACCAAATTTAATCAATAATACTAAGAAATGTGGAGAATATATTGTCATTGGCTTCATTTTTTGCAGAAAACAAGACAATGAGAGGCGATTCTATCGAGAAAGAAAACAATTTCTCAGAAACGTGTTTCGAGATTCAATTGTATTGGTGACAGAGTTGCTCGTTGGGTAAATTCCGTCCTTAACCCACAAAAGGAATAAGAAGTGTGCGTTCCGAGTCTTGACAGATGATGTGACGAGGCGGTAGGCAGCGGAGATTAGGCTGAAATGCTCTAACTCACGCAGGTGGCTGACCATGTCGAGCAGGTTTTTTCCATTGCCACTGACCAATTATGGAGTATTGCCTTTGTGGGATTTTTGGGGATGCAACAATTTTCTCACGTGTGACGAACAGAATTCGAGGACAACTCGACTAGATGTTCTGTCACAAACAAGTAACGCGCAAACTGTATACGAATATCCTCAAACTGTACACACCTAATTTTAATAAAATTGTAACTAGATGTGTTTCTTTCTCTCTGTGTTTTTTTCCTGATCCCAATAAGTTACCTTAGGCAAATAACGCCCACTTAAATTTACAGTTTTTTAAAATGCTATTTAAATGAAATACTCAATTCGAGAGAAAGATGTAACAATTTTATGGATCGAAAAACACTAGTTGTGAGATTCATTACGTAACAGCTTTTTAAAACCGTGTCTTGACCTTTATTAAAAGTTAGTGTGTTTTTTACCACACGTTCGAAAAATAAGATGCTGGACGCAAAAAATACATTCATAAAGGATTAAAAGTCTTTAAAAATATAAATGGCACGTATAAATTTCTTTATTAGAGTACAAAAAGAATGTAACAAGTCAAAATTAAACATACGAAATATTATAGTACTTAACACACATCACGTAACTTGATACTTCTGTTATACTTCTTTCAAACATTCTTTTTACGGTCAGCATTTTATTTCATTAAAATTACATAATGATTCTTTTTTATATACAAATGATTATGTCAAAGAGGTCCTTGAGGCACGGCGCGACACTAGCAATTCGGTGATACGAACGACTTTGTTTGGAGTTAAAGTGTTTCAGTGAGTGTTAACTATGAGTACGTGAGTCGTGACGGATTCATATGAATAAAAAATAGTTTCTGTAATGTGGGCATGAATTGCCAAACCTGCTGGTTCGTTTTGTTTCTGCATACGCAGCCTACCAGTCACAAGAGATTACCCACTCATCGTATGATTTCTTTACAGCATTTCTATAAACAAGGACTCATACCAGTTCCTTACTTCCCCCAGATTTGCACTAGCTTTTCTGTATTTCATTTGAAATCTGTTTTGTCACCAAATGTGAAGATGTCGGAGGTATAATTCTCGACTATTGGGAAAATGACTATTAATACGATCAGGTTAAAAAATAAAGAACCCACCGTCTTAATATTTGTTTTTAAACATGTGATCGAAATTTTTATTAGTCCAGTACAATTTTTATCCAATGTTGGAAAATCTTAAGTCAGTTCAGTACACTTTACGTTCGAGAAAATGTATTCTGTACTTGCTCCATATCTTATAACGGATCTGGTATCGTATACATGTTTTAAATATGTAATCGTGTCGTGGTCGAACACAGAGAACGTAACAGGCAGACCAATCGTACTTTTGAATTCGAAGTGCTCTGTTTCGTCAAACGAGATACTCCACAACACATTCTCCTCCTATTTAGGGGCTAGCGGTGAGAACACACGGGCGGAGAACACAGAATGGTCGATGATTAGAGGAAACGGAACAGAGAAGTTAATAGATATTACAAGAGATCACAGAAAACGAGCCTGAAAGAAGCGAGGTTTTGCTATGTATTTAATTAGTCTGAGCAGTGGTCCACGAGAACTTGCGGTATTCGTTAAACTGAATTTTTAACAGCTTCAGTTCTAGAGAGTGAGGCTTATATAATTGGGAACAACGGCGGAGAAAAAGAACCGTTGTAAAGAGAAGGAAACGGCTGGCAGAATGGTCAGCCAGGCCGTGGAGTCGGATGGTGAAATTGGATGGAACATTGGATAGCGGATGGGTGACCTCAGTCGTAAAGACTTGAGCTGCGAAAAAAAGACGCCGAAATGATCCCAGAGGATGGCGGAACTTGGATGCAGTCGAGATAGCGTGGATAGGAGAAGGTGATGACCGCTATCGCTAATAAGGCTGAAGACGACTCCAAATGACCACCATCACAGTCCTGTAAACACAAAGATTACCTGGTGTTGTGTGCTAGATGTGAAGAATCCTTGGCCAAAGGAATCTTTTGTAAGGACATGGGACGCAGCTCACCTTTAAAATCAAGAACATTGGAAACTATTTCATAAGCGAGGATTTAGGACAAGAATACAAAATTGGCTAATTGTTGATATATTTACATCCAAATAACTTTTAAATGCTTGTTTACACAATCTATCTCACCGTAAATTCATGAAATCATACATTCATTTTCGTACCGGATAGAATATATTAAATGAGTAATTGAGATAAATATTGTAAGGATGGGAGGGATGAAAGACAGCTCAGAGAACATGTCGGAAACCTCAAGCATTCTTTTATGATGGTAATGAGATATTATAGATAAGAACACTTACATCAACCAAATACATTATATTGTAATGAGATTAACTGTACTTGGTGTTCATCCTTGTGATATGCACAGTTTGTAATAAACCATGTATCATACTCCACAATTTAAAGTTAAACTCATAAGATCATTGTGTATTGCTCATTTTACTTTGCTCTAAATAATGAAACTAATAGTCCATGTATGTTCAGAGTGGGAAAAAAAATTAAAAGAGAATGTAGGGAGCTGGTTATCGACTGTTGGTAAAATGGTCGTCCCCCCATCTGCCAACGACCTTTTCTCATTTCTTATTGTATCTGTAAGCTACATATTAAAGTATCTTCATATTTACTTACACATTTATTGGTTGATTTGTTGGGCATATCTTTGAGGATACATTTCTGGAAAAGGACATTAGGAATCTAGGTTTAGGGGAAAGCTCTCTTCCAACAGTTATAGACTGAAACCACCAAGCTTTCGCAGAACAATCTTGTGACGTAATTGTGAGATGTGGACCCAGTGGACAATACATTCCTGACTCGGCGTCACCAACCAGTGTATTCCAATTAATACGAGTATTAGAATACAAAGGTATCTCAATACAATCAAGGAAAAATAAAAAGACTCAAATTTTTATTTATCAATATCATATATTATGGCAATATTCATGCCAAAAGATCTTCTCTTTCACCTAACTATGATATTGGAAGAAGGAATTGAGAGGGAGAGGTTAGATGAATGGAAATACGTGGTATCGAACCGTCACAGGTTTCTAGTGGGTGAGGGAACTCCAACTGAAAACGTTGCCTTTTCGAGAAGGTTATTGAATTCACTCTCTAGTACTCTGTGTTGAAGGGAGCAAAGACACTATCAGTCGTGAATTTTTTGTCGAAAAAACTCATTAACAATTTCGAGTCAAATTCAGTATTTCAATGTATGTCCCTAGTATTTGTATTTCCATTTAGATGTTTTGGGTGTCCATGTTGATGCTACATCCTTTATACCTCTCAAAGTAGGAAGAAATGGTACAACCCTAGTTGACTGCCTGAGGGATTTAGGAACTGTGTCCTCGAGATATTTCCTGGATAACAATTTCAAGAAAAAGCGAGTCTACCTCACCCACACATAAAATCCAAAATCATTGAGCAAATTATAACATTTAATAAATCTTATCAGATAACTACGATCCTCAAAATTTTGTAAACTCATGACCTTTATAACGAAAAATGCATACAAGAAAAAGAAACATAAAACTTTAAAATACAGTTTGCAAAAGTATGATGAAATGACAATAATGAAATCAAAAACAACAACAGAAAGAAAGAAAATATTATCACTGAACAAAACTTCAGAACATTCCATCACACAAAGATTGTAGAGAAAAATATATTGGTTTCTGATTTATTTATATAAATCGTAATAAATTAATTATTCGCAAACTAAGACTTATACTTGCAAATATCTGCGCTCTGAATTTTTAATATTTTAATTAAGACGGACGTAAAATACTTTAGAGGAAGAAAACGTATTTTAGAGGAAGAAAACACCGCAGAATAAAGAAACATTTTGAACACTTGCGAATATAAAGAATTATAACTTCAATCATATTATACAAATATTTATTTAATGAAACAAAACTACGTATGTACTATGAATGGAGCTTGTTAAATAAATATACTAGTCACATTTTATAGTTGTAGAAACACACGGCATGGCAAACACTTTTATGGGGCCTACTTTGAGACCGCACATTCGCTTGGTAGTACGTACCATTCTCATCATGGTGGAGGTGGAAAGGAGATCAAGGCGAGCAAAGAGGTCGCTGATTGGTCGTTGTCTCGCCGAGCGAAAGCCGTGCTGGGAGTTGGGTGGGGGGGGGAGTCAGGCCTCTGGGACTCGTTTCATCGCCGCGGCATCTCGGCTTCAGATTGCGACGCCACGGAACCTCGACAACTAACTACCCATTGCCGCCGCTCTTCCTTCTCTGGAGTGGCCCCTAGCGCTGGGCAAACGCTAAATAATGGCGAAGACTCCGAGGAGACGTCGCGATAGAACGTGGATCCTATCAAAATAAAGACTCCGTCAAATTGCAACCGTTACCGTCAAGCGTCACGAAACTCGAGGTGTGACTTCGCTCGTGACGAACATGCGACGGAAGATGCAACGCTAAAGAGAAAGAACATTTAAGGCGAGAAATTAGGGGCGATAATATCATTAACATAATTTTTGCTATTTATCTTGAATTTGGAGTAATTTTAATATTCACGATTCATTAGCAATATTTTTGGTATAAGATTTGATAAGAGTACGTATTTATTAAATAAAATTTTCGTATTCAAATAAATATACATTTGTTGATCTCTACATATTTTAACAGTTATCCATAAACTGTTGTCACTTTACAGGGTACATGACATCATTTTGCTTTGGGACTCAGAAATGACATATCCGTCTCTGTCTTTGGATCCTTGATCAGAATTGATGGAATGGTCACTTGTTTTCTTCAGGAGAGTAAATAAGTTTACAGTTTTTCACGTTGTCCCACGCGGTTTATAACTGCTTTTTAACAGTAAATTAATTATCACGTTAATGGCACAAAAATATATAAAACCAGAGTTGGTGGTGGAAACACAATAGAAAAGTTGTATGAATAAATCCAGAAATATTCCCCCTCCCCAAAAAAGGATAAAGATCACAAAAAATCCCTATTAATTTTAGTAAAATATTTAAAAAAATTAGGAAATAAATATTGAAAAAATATTAAAAACAAATTGTAAAGAAAACGATCCATTTAAATGTAAACAAACCCATGTTTTAGATAATTGGACGACATATAGAAGCAATTATATGGTTTTGAATCGTAGATGTGTTATTTTTAATCGAATAAGAATATTTAAATTATAACAGTAATAATATTAATAATAACAACAATAACAAAACAGGATTATAAAGTACAATTTTGAATTAAGTATATTCATCCAAATTTTTCTTAAGGCCAACAATAGATTCAATTTGAATATGATCACCTACAATAACTTATTATTTGAATACAATAAGACAGAAAATCAATTCTGAAGATTCAAAAAGCAATTGCACTAAACAATTGAAATGGCACAAAAACGCGAGTAGTTGTTCAGTAACAAATTGGGACAAGGGCTTCTATACGATCGTATATTACTACACCGCGGTGGTGTGCGAATTTACGTTTCATTTAGTGATATGTTACGTTTTATTTTAGTGATGCGTCACATTTTATATAGTGATACACTGCATTTTTCTGAAGATAGTTTAAATTTAAATATAAGGTCACGTAATAGCTTTCAATGGTTGTAACTATATTTTTTTAAATGTAGGTCGTATAAGGAAATTTATACCATAAAAAAGTATATCGAAAGGGACCTTTCAGTCACGTTTGATCGGCAACACATTTATACCTCACATAAATTGTACGTATATAAGTATTTTATTTAATATGAGTAAATAATCCAGTGCAATAAGCGAAAAAAAACTGATGTAAATGAAGTATAACCGCAAACAAGTTAGCAACAACACCATAGATGCAAAAGAAAGGTGATCCTTGTTCGAACATTTTGCATGGAATTTTTTTATCTCAAGCCCCGAATTAATTTTGAAATCAGTCATGTCTTTCCTTTAATCCTTAACAATTTATCGTGTCATCTCTATGAGCCGACATTCGATTATAGGTATAGAAAATAATGGGTTTGGTTTTCCCCAATCGTTTGTTGAAGTAAGAAAATCACTACACCTTTTACTTGGATAGTTCGTTTGATAGACTTCTCTCTTCACGGTTCAAATTTGTAAGTTATTGATATTGAGCAACTTTAATTCTTATTTAATTGGTTTGTGTATTACGCAGCATGGAAGAAAAGTCACTGTATCACTTAATTTGAATGATACTCCGGAATCTAAAATTTATCTCTCAACGGCAGACTACAAGATTGGTGGTAACCGTTAAATTAAGGAATTAATCTCAACAGAAAGTGAAATTAATAACACTTTGAAATATTACTCGGTTTTTACCATTTCCTCCATACTTTTCATTTCCCCTATGCTTTTGTTTGCAATATATGCCGCATAATTTCATATCACCCCAAATACTTTTGCTACAGACAACAAGTAAAACACTTCCACCAATTTGTTAACTACATACCCATTACCGTTCTGAGACATTTCAAAACATAATAAATCAACAATTATAGGCTGCACGTCTCTATGTTTATTAAATATGACAAATTTTCTTGAGACTTAAATTTAACTATTAGATAAAGGGGCAGTCTTTTTTTTATTATATGAGGACAGACGAAACAGCATCTCGTGGGAAAACTCATGGTTGCCATCCAAACGAGTAAATATACGTAACCTCGGAGACAAAGCGACAACTTTTTTCATGGAAAATTCGGTTCTCTCGTTCCTTTGCTTGTCATAACACTGACAGTTGATATTTCTTCATTTTTTCGAAAATTGACTTCAAAGTAAAGTGTGGTTTATATGTTCTTCGAGAGGACTCTTCAAACGGAGCAAAACATTTAATGCATATCCACATTTTGATGATAAAATAAACTCTTAATATTTACGGCACCAATAGAAACTTTTCCTGGATAAATGAAAATACATATTTCTTGATCGGTATAGGATGAGGCCTATTAAAGATTACTTTTCTGAATCAAATATTCTAACACTAAGATTGTTGTTCAATTCACGTGACAAGAGTATTTGTTGAGGGATTTCCTCATTTAACATCAGACCTAAATATCCTCAAAATTTTGGCCTCCAAGTCTCACAGTTTAAAATATTGTAGGAGTTGCAAAAATGATACAAATACTTTCAGAGAAATATATGCTGTCACGAGTTTTACAAAACACTAATTTTGAATTTGGTGAGAAAGTTAAGCATTACTTTATTATTTTCTTCCAAAGGCAGGTAATTTGCTTGGGGGATAAATTTAAAGAAAAATTGAAGTGATTACCATGAAGTTCCCGTGATATATTTAATAAAATTCACCGAGGAGTGCCTCTTCCACACAAACATTCACAATTCACCACAAAAGATTGTTAAAAACGTTAAGGGAAAACCAAACGGGCAGTGATGTTTCCCGGGTCCTAACCACAAACGAAGTCCGCTTGGAACCAGCGTAGAAGTTTGTGCGAGAATTTTTCATTAGTCTTGAATGTTCCGCATGCCACGGCTCACCGAATTCTTGTGAAATTCCACTAAAAGCTCCGTAAAGGACAACAACTGGTCAAAGAGCTTTGTACGGGTCTTTTATTCCAACAAGGCACAAAAACAATTGGAGGGAAAATTAAGAGAACCCTAAGCAAATATTTCAACTTTTTGGGGGTCTTTCCTTCTCATACTTTCAAAGAAAGAAAACCTTTACTGCTCTGAAGATAAGTATTTTTGAGCAAATTCTGTGGTTTCTTGATAATCATATAAAAATAGCTAATATACATTACTGCGTCATATATCTTTTATATATATGGATGGACCTTTTCCCTTCAGGATACACACACACACATTTAGGAGTAAACGATGTTCCTCATTTAAATAAATTTCATGTTCCAAACAAGGTATTTCACAAAATTTACAAAATCGATAATACATTCATTCTACTGAAATCGCGTTATTCTATGAGTCCTACAATTTAACGCGCTCACAATTCAGTAAAAAGTATTGACAGACTCTTTACGAAATTACAAAATGTTCGAGTGCAAACATCCTACTCTAGTTACTTTTACTGAAAATCTCTGATATCGACGGACGACATTACGATCCCTCTGTACTGGCACCGCGCGTCAAGTGCTTGACAACCGTCTCGTTGCCGATCGATCAGATGACCCTCGCTTCTACTACTGCGGTTACTATTCTACGCAACTGCTGCCATGTGACTCCTGCCATGCGACTCTACAACGCAACTCTCCCAGGCAACTGCTGCTTCCCTCAATTCTTATCAGCTGCTCGCTTCGGTCGGTCGGTGGCTGTAGTGGCGGTGGCGGACAACGTACACGGCGGCGCTATGTCACGATAGGTTGGCTCCATTGATGCGAGGTTCGAAAGTCCAGATCGCGACGTTTGCAGTTGCCGGCTTAAAATTTAAAAAGTCTATTTTTCTCAAAATTCAGTCACACATCTTTTGTATAATCTTTCATAATTCTTCCCGCTTTCAACTCTTTTGCTAAATTTTTACCCATCTGAACTATAACAATGTGTTAAGAATGTAACAAAAAATGCTACCCGATTACCTTTGCAAATACCTTCTTGTCATTTACAAAAGTTTCATGAATGTACAAGAGTGAAGAGTACTTGAGCTAAACCTCCAGAGGGGTGTATCTTGTTTGCATGTGAAGCTGTATCGTCATTGGGATATCGATACCTGCGCCGAGAGTGGCCCCATATCGAAATGAAAAGTAATGCAACATCAATTCCATCAGTCTCAAAATTCAAATGTAGATAAACCAATTAGTCAGAGCTAAAAGAGTTTTTTGAACTTGTAACCTGCGTTTTGATGTTCTCTAAAATGGTCTAATTAAGAATAAAAAAAGAAAAAACCGAAAAAAAACACACCACTCCCGCTGCTCTCATTAGTAATTCCGTGGCCAAGTGCATGCACCGCGCTCGATACTAAAGTTCATGCATTTAATACTTATTATGATCCCTTTGCAATGCCTGGTTTTATCTTGAAGATAAATGTAGCTTTGATAGTAGGTGTTATAAAAAAAATAAAAATATGTGATTAGTTTTCGATAAGTAATAACATATTTTTTCAGTGGGATGAGTAATAACATCATACTTGGTAATTGTGGAGCGTTAGCAACATTATCAAAAAGTGATAAATTAAACGTCGTTTGTATGTTGCTCATAGTTTTAATGTTAAAACTCTCTCGGTTGCACAGCAGCCATTGTCAGTAACGTACACTCAAATATATATTCTAACGACCCAAATTCGTTAGAGAATATGTTAGACTTGCATAGGAATATATGCGAAAAAGAACAGTTAAAATAAGGACGAAAAACCCATAACATTGGTTTGAACGAAGCGCCAAGAAAGGTGCGTTCTGCGAGTTTCACAACACAGACGGAAGGTTTTGAAATTATATTATACGAACTAGGAACGTGTGAATGCACCTGGCAAAGGTAGTGACGCGAAACAATTGGAAAATGACCAGATTGGCGGAATGCGTTGTGCGTAAAGTTTAGAAGGAGTGGGGGTTAGCGCCAAGAAGGGAACAACGCGGCATGAATCGATCTCATTTGTTCGGGGTTGCTTGGAGGAGACGATTGACTAGCTAAATTGATACGAGTGATCTTTATCACGCAGACCATCAGCGGGTAGAGTCACGTTGTAATCGTACGCAGATTTATTGGACGAGAGCGAGCCGATCTGAATTTATAGCACAGGATCAGAACATTGATTCGTAAATTCAGTAATTTTTATTAGGCGTGAAGACGCAAGTTACGGACATATCATTTTATAATATTTTGTCGCAATCGAGGTCATAAAGGGAACGGCCGGATACAACGCAAGTTAAATACGTGATAATATTTAATTAAGGGCTCCAAGTGAAGCCAGCAACGTATTATAAAAGTTGTCTTACGAATCCGGAAACATTTGCACGCCGGCGGTTGAGAAAATCTGTCGCGAAAGCCGATCGAACGAGGGGAGCACGTGGAAGAAAATCGTGGTAGAGCGGGCGTGAGTCAAGGTCACTGGACGAACTCTGAAGCAGCTGTTGAAGTCTACATTGATGGGAAGAGGTGTTTCGAGCCGTGGTGGTTGAACACGATTTCGAAGAAAATACGCTGGTTGTGAGTATACGTCTCTGTGAGACGGACATTATACGAAGTGATTTCGTTGATTAGGGACTCATATTTAATTTTGTAATTCGATGTTAACTAGTATCTTGCGAAAGAGAATGTTGCATTGGAGTTGAATTTATCGCAATCACTGTAAAAATTGGGGCTTGTTTTAAGAAGAAAGAAGAGAAGAAAAGACGTTTAAGAAAAAGAACTGTTAATTAAATATCAGAAGGGAAAACGTATCTATTGCTCATTTCGAGCTTATTTAATATTGTTTCTCCAAAATTGATTGTATAAATTTTAACTGTAAATGCGCGAATCAAGAGAATGAGCTCAATGTAACATTGGGCAATCAGTTGCGAGGAATTTATATTTGTATTTTGGTACTGTGGGGCAAAAGAATGTTGTATTTATTGTAAATGTTATATGTATTGTTTTTTCCTTACTATTGTCAGAATAAATTGTGGTAATCGCATCAGAAGTACCGAATCCTTATTTTATAGTTATCTTAAATGCACAGAAGGGTGCATTAGAATATACTTACATGAAAATGACAATAATTGAAACATAAAAGCATATCAAGAAAGTATACAATAATTGAGCTGTAAAAACAGTATCAAAAGAAGTGTAAAAATTATTGAAATAAAGAAAAGAACAATGAAAAATGAATAGAAGAAAAAAACCCACGAGCAACATATAAACGACAATAACATCATGTTTTTGAGCACTTATTTCATCACGTGGGAGGGTATCTCAAACTTTAGAATTCACCACTGAACAAATTCATGTCATTTTACTACTTCTTATAAAAACTCGTATGAAAAACAAAACAAAAACGGAATTTAGGACACACTTTAAAAGAGTTCAGAGTGTCATAGATATGTGTAAAAAATGGTTGAAATTGATAAGAGTAAAAAATTACCCTCCGATGTGACTGGGAATACCTCTAAAATAGCAATTATCTATCCTTATTGTATTAAATATACTCGGAAAGAAGAATTCAGAGTTCAAAAAACTAAAGAACCACATCTGAATAAGTAGCACCTGAATAAGTTTAGTTACGTGTAGAAAAGGTTCTGATAGGTCATACTATTAAATCATGTATTACTGCTTAAAACTAAACTAGTCGTGTGCTAATGATATGCTAATCATTTCATAATGTTACTTTAGCTGCTAGGGATCATTAACTGTACTTATCACCTCAAATGGTCAAATATGCTCATCCAATTACTCTCAAATCAATTAACCATTTTCATTCTCTCATTATTCTTATTTCTGTAAAATTAATTAATTACTCTCCAAACAGGTGATTTCCATTATTGAAACACCTGACTTAACTGTTACACGAAGATCTAATGAACTTTTCTATAAAAACACATTCATTAAACAAGGAGATACACGATAAGGTCTAGGTAACGGCTCCGCGGTAATATACGGCAACCAAAGATCTAATCTTGATTTACGCAGGTGATAGAGTGACTTAGCTCCCTAACCACGCGCTGGCCATAAAACTAACCAGAGACGAATGGGGCATTTCACGCAACCGAGAACATCTGAATTCCCTTATTTTCTGCGTCGAAACAAAGCGGAAAATAGATTTTAAACTCGGATCCGCTAGCAGCAATACTTGGACAGCAGGGCATGTGGTTTTAAATTCACATACCAGAAAGAAATTAAGTATGCCTAAATTAAATAACTGGACTATGTTAGCTAATAAATGGGATTAAAACATGTTGTAAAGAACAATAAAAGTGTACTCGTGTTGCTTGTATGATCTGGCATTTTTAGTTTCATATAAGCCTGCCTCTTCTCCTCGTTTCATGGACAATCCATCACACAGCTCTTCTATTTGAGAGTCCCTGAGGGTCTATTAACTGAACTACACGAGTTCACGTGTACCGTCCCCTTCTTTGTAAATTTCTACAAACACTGAATTTGTATGTACACATGCTACAGTAAACTTTAACTCGGAAAGCAAACCAAGGATCTTCAAAATTGATTCCCACATGTTTCAGAGTAGGTTAAAAAAAATTCTGTCATTTTAACAGCTTGACAAAGGCGATTAAAAATGTAAGCCAAGTGTACTGATTTGTTTAACATTGCGATAAGCACGATCCCCTTCAGAACACACTAGAATGTGTTCAACAAAAAAGGGAGATGATATTCCCGTGACAAACTACAAGGTACACGCACCCGAAAACGGGGCATTTGAAGTCAATATTCATCACAGAGTTTTCTCTGGCTTTTGGAAATAATTTTGAAAGACAAGATTTTATACTTTATAAATATCTGCCGCATTACTTTTCACAAAAAGTGGTATTTGTGACAATGTCACTGACAAAGCAAATGAAATGGAATTGGTAGCAAGAACATCACTAAAGGGTCCAATTCCCACTGCTCCATTAAAAAGTTATAATGAAAACTAAAACATTGCCGTGGTTACAATTATATAAAGAAATTTTGATTCAGTGCCCGTATCAAAAAGATATTTAACTACTACAAATATCTCAGACACCCCTCCCTTTGACACAATACTGGATGCGTCCCTGCCAGTGACATAACACACAGATGAGTTGCTTGAGGTCAGCGAAATACCAGACTGAATCGATACCAGCCAGCCAAACTGTGAGGCATGATGTGTGTCCAGATGCAACTTCGCCTCCACTGGTGTCGGAACAACAGAGCGGCTGTCAACCCTTCACTCGACTTCGGTGAAAGTAGAAGGGTTATGTTGGCAGGGAATCTGCAGCCAGCTCATCTGCTTCCTCGCAGGATCCAACTACTCACTGGAGTGCAAATGAGGTGACTTGTCAGGGGATCGAGAGAAATCAAAACG
Organism: Laupala kohalensis; assembly: GCA_002313205.1. Lineage (NCBI taxonomy): Eukaryota > Metazoa > Arthropoda > Insecta > Orthoptera > Trigonidiidae > Laupala > Laupala kohalensis. The sequence goes on along the minus strand of NNCF01130312.1, from coordinate 154,229 downwards.
TCACGACTGAGTCGTGTTCATTCAAAAGTTCGGTATCAAATTAATAAGAAATTCTGTAATATTATATAATATATTCAGGGTAATATTTATCGTTAATTGATCATTTAATTATGTATTTAGGTTTGGGTGAAATGGTAAAAGAGCAGACCCTATGGCCCGAGCCATATTCGCGAGTTCAATTAGATTAAATTCAATTAAAAGACTAATTTAAGAGTATGCTAGCTTAATCCGAGTAAACAATATACACAAACATTTAAAAAGGGAGAAATAGAAAGAATTCAAATGTAACAAATTTCTATTAAATTTTTGGTTTTATTTAACTTCAGACTTGCAGTACAGTGCTTAACAAAAATAGCTTACCTCAGTGTAATATCCATTCATGAGATGTATTTCAGAAGCAACACACTGTCCCATAATAGTGTTTCATCACCCGAAACAGTTTGAAGTTCCATTGTATAAACTTGTAAATACCAGGATATGCACAAATATCGTAACATTGTTATAATACCCTACTTGCGTGGATATTCATGAGTTCGACGTATGAAACAGTCGTCCTTGATATCTGTGCAAGTCATGTAGTTTACATGTTTTTATATCTACATTTATATTTAATGCATTATAATAAAAATATATAATTCTCTCGTGCGACATATACGTTTGAGAGAATTTTTGTAAACAATACATCACGTTAGGCAGTCGCAAAACAATAAATAAATTTTACGAAAAAGTGAGAAACCTTTTATATTTTGAACAGGAGCTTCACAGTTAATAAAATTCATAGAACAATATTACAAGAGAAGATAACAAGACATAAAAAAAAGTACTGTTCTTTTTCGTTCATTCAATATTTCGTGAGGAGAAGATTTTAAGTAGAAAAGTTTCGATGGCTCATAACTCACTAGGAGACAATTTTTATTTGATCAAATATAATGTATTTAAATTCCTCCTTTTCAGCCAGAGTTCTGGGAACTTGGCTATTACAATAAATCCATGAATACGAACCACAGGTCCCCAGTTGTTAATGTTCTCACGTAGACAAGAGGGCGAGGGGATAGAGACTTCAAAGTTGCTGGCGAAAACTTCTTGTTCTGTCACCTGTCGTGCGTCGGACGGCGCGTGGAATGTCAACGTCGGCTGCGACCCTCGCCTGCGGCGGAACAAAGGTGAGTCCACGTGGGGGAAGGGGAGAGTTGCGAACGTATGCGGGACTCAGAATGGCAGCGAGGTGAGCGAGAAAAGGTCGCAGCAGTGAGACACGTACATTTATTTCTACTTCCCATTATTCGTGGTTCATAATATTTTTATCATTAATATTATTATTTTTATTGCCCTTTTACTTTTCACATTCTAACAGACTGGCTGATTGAAATGTACGGTCAATCTGCCAGGTACACTACTGATAACATAAAAGGGCCCATTTATTTTTCTAAGTCCCACGCTCTGACCAGTTTTGGATCTGTTAGGTTTGCAACGGATCTCTCCTCTTGCTTTCACTTCGAGAGGGGAAGTTTCGTCCGACCAATCGTAGGTCTATTTGAAACAGCGCCTATATTTGGAAGACATCGAGCGGCGGGTAAATCGTAACGAGATAAAATGTTTAATTACAC
>NNCF01130312.1:17288-149641 GCA_002313205.1 Laupala kohalensis | reverse complement strand
TTTTTTATTATTATTATAATAATTATTATTATTATTATTATTATTGTTGCTGTTATTATTTCTAGTCGGATTGCACGAATATTTTACCGTCATACTAGAATGGGAGAACATGTCACTGGGATCACTTCATCGTAGAATTAAACCATGACATGCACATAATGGTTCACCTATATTTTGCCTATAACGTTAATAAGCGTAATATAATTATTAAAAACAAAATAACGAACAGGAACCAAATATGTTGTTTTAAAAGGTAAATAAACGAAGTAAATTAAATAATAAACGTGATAACGAACTCTGACACGCGTCTCATGAGAGGCAGTTCATGTACTGACCTCTTTTCCAATTCAATGTGTTTTACAAAAGAAGAAGTGAGTAGTTAAAATGTAAGATTACGATCTAGTTCCTTCCAATAAATAATGTTTATAATGAGACTTTATTCCTGGCAATTCTTGTAGAGTGAGGGGAGTGAAATAGACCGTTGCAAAACATAGTCTTTAATAGTAGATACAGTAAATATAATTTTATCGTACCAAAAAAATTAGTGAAATCATTACTTTTATGAACTACATAAAAATGTAAAGATGGAAAATAAAGAAAAATGTTAAATGTTGTAGCGGCAAATTGAGTTAAACCTGTTTTAAAGGTACTCTTCACGTTACTGAAAAAGTTATAATTGAAGAAAAACATTAAGAATCTACACAACCACACGCATGTGCATTAGAATTTGTGGGTCTATGTGTAGTGTAGACATGTACCGTCTTTGCGCGATTTTTTCGAAATTTGATTTATATTCTTTTTCATTTATTGTTTAATGTTCCACATATTTATGACTTCGGATTTCCAAGTAATTTGGATGAAACTCGTCATACAGCTAAGTGAAACGGGTTGCATTAAAATAACGCTTCAAGTGCACGTGATTTCGAATCTTATCAATCTGTATTACTTACAATTTCATTTCTTATGATTTAATGACTTAAAAAACTGTTTTTTTCTGTTTTCATATATTTGTGAAAATAAGGGATTATGAATACTTATAAACATTACACACTCATTCTATCTATCATTAACTCTGATACAAAACAAAATGGAGGACATTTAGAAAGAATAGTAGAACAAAAATCACAAAATAAATACAAAAGGGCTAAGAGTACAGTAAATAACACATGCGTAAAGAGTGATTGTGTAAGAATTCATTTTAAAATTATTCAGTCGTTTATATTTGAAAATGTTTATTATAAAAAAAGGTATGTATTGTCATCTAAACAAAAAGTTCAAGATCTCACCGTTTCAAATGGGGGCAGTACCGTTAATACTATTATCATTAATCTCGAATTTTGAGTGATTTTAAGTTACAATTTATTTCGTTAATAATACATTGACAACATTTATTATCTGTCAAATAATTGCTCTTTGGTATTGTCTGAAAATATTATTTTAATACTTTGTAGATATTACCACAAGCAGCGAACTATATCCGTTCTTTCTTGATGGCGCAGAATCCCCCACTTGTTTTGTGCTCTTTGATGGGAATAGATGGCATCTCTTGCTTCCTTGAGAGAGTAAAATTGTAGATTTACCTATCTCTCCGCTCTTAGGGATGGGAACACGGTTGAAGAGGTGGCTAAATGGTGTTGTGCACGTAAGGAGAGATAGCCACTAAGAAATGAATGACAAAGTTTGGAAAATGGAACGAACAGGGAGTACATGTGTAAGAAAATAAATAATTACAATGGGAAGTAATATGTGATGAAAGATATGTCCTGCAACGTCTAATGATGAAGATATGTCAAAAAATAATATTAAACAAAGGAGAAAAGACTAATTTTTATTGCCCTCTTTGTACATAGTTTGCAACTGCTTGTTGAAGTAAATTATTTATTTAAACGTACTCCAAATTGGTAAAACAATCTTAACATGCACAAAACATTTTCACTCTCACTGATTAAAGCTCTTTTCCAAAGCTCTTTATAAAATATTGTAGAAGATTCAAATTCTTCCACTATGTTTCTGAATGCAAAGAAGCTGAATCTGTGTTAAGACGTGAAAGCATGGGGAACCAAAATGACCATCATCTGATTCATGTCCTTTTCGACTCAACTTTGAGCAATTCTTTTGCTTTGTAGATTCACCCGAGCTTTCCTTGGCTTCAGCGAGGGTCACTATGCCTAAATAAATCCCGATGCTGAGACAGCGACGTATTGACACAAGCCGACATGCTATTTCACTTCACCACGGGCGGGATACCAGATAATTTCGTTCCCAATTATTCTGAATTCGCCAAGTTCAACCGTGATCTTTCCATTTGGGAAGCAATGATGCTGCAGAACGCTTCGATGCTTTTAGAAAGATTAAACCCCGCGGACAGTTTCAGGTTGTAGAGTGAACGATAGTGGCAGTTGGGATGACCATTGTTATAATAGAGAACGATACACGCAAAGTAATGCGATGTCGCCGTCTTCCGCTAGAGGGAGTCTCGCTATTTGCATTGCTAATAACCCCCCTTCCCCTGCCCTTCATCCAACTCGCGACGATCTACTCACAGTCGTTTCTCCTTTCTCCACTTCCTCGAAATCTACTCTTTGCCTCGCCAATCCTTACATCCGCTTCCGTCTTACCTTTGTTCCGAACGGCCCAGCAAGCACAATGGTCTGGTGCTTCGATATTCTTGGATAAATTTATTTATTAGTTTATCCTTTCGAATTAGACAAAATAATTTTATTAAATAAAACTATCAATAATATCTCTGTCTTGTCATTAGCACGACAAACCATTTCTACAACTTGGAAGTCTTAAGAGAAATGTAGAAGTTGATGTTGCTGCATCGGGAAAAACAACCTGTCCTCAAGCATTGGAAATATAAGCCTCCATAAAACATAATAAACTTACAAAATCATATTTAACGGAATTTTCATTTTAATATAACTTGCTAGGAGAAAAAATATAAGATATGACATAATTATTCCCCATTGTATTATACAAAGCTTCATATTTTCAATTTACTGAAAATAAATGCCATCATAGAGGCGTAAATGTTCGTAGTTGTTTTTGAGTTAAATTCATTAAAAATTGTAGTATGAATAATTAAGTTGGCTTAAATGAAATAAGGTAAAAAAATATCATTTTTCAGATAATTAATATACAATATACTCTTCATAATACTTGTCTAGATAAAAAAAAATACTCAACCTCTAGGACACAAAGAGTGGTTGAAAAAAAGTTCTTAGATCTAATCGCATAACCTGAATTTAAGGATGCCATTCCCTTACAAAAACCGAGATCGTCTTTCCTTTCGACCCTGGAAAGCGGTGATTGTGCGCACTGTGTGCGCACGCGTTTGCTGCCCTACCCTCACATTCTTTTGTCTCTACTTCGCATATCCGTGTCTCATAATGTCACCGCAACGCCGTAGGCGGGCACTTCCAGCTCGAGCTTTGTGCTCGTGGCCCACAGCTGCCACAGACAGACGAAACGCTCCTGTGCGGCCTCTCCTTGCAATGGCAATTCTACCTCTCCTATTAAACAATTGATTAATGATTTATATTATTTTTGGCCAATAATGGCTTATTTTTTCATTTTAGAAATGTTTCAACTATGAAATTAGTGTTCCTTGGTTTCTAGAGTGGATCATAAGAACTTGTGTTTTGGACACGAAGTTAGAGAACTTAAAAATTCAAAAATCCATTCTTGGAAACTAGGATTAATTTTTTCAAATCAATTCACAGTAATGAAAAAAGAAACTTTTTTTATTTGCTGTTTTCTCTTAATGCTAATTTTCTATTTGTTTCGGAGTGCTTTTCCACCATTGTCTTTGCTATTCAACTGGGAACTTGTTTGCTATGTACTGTTTCATACGGTTGATCTCTAGAGAAGGGATGCACAATGATTAATCCACATGGGATTTCATGTGGTCCATGTTGTGAGAGACGTATTCGTTGAATATATAAGATAAATATATTTTTTATTAATTTGCTCTATTTAAAATTGTTGTTATACTAAATTACTATACACGCAAAAAGTGTTTATAGTAGTTTCTAGAGATACTGGAATCCACAAATAGAGTTGAATGAAATTTTTGATTAAAAACCTACGTTTCTATCATTTATTCCCTGAGATGTAGTTTAAACATACAAATCATACTTTCATGTGAATGAAATAATATAAAGTGGATAATTAGGAATCAACTTTCGAAGAAATATACACATTTTTAACTAGAAAGTGCATTGAAATACAAGATGGCAATTAATATTCATAGAAAATTTTGAAAGTACAATAAATTTTCCTTTAAGGCAAATTAGCACTAAGCAAAGGTAGAAAAACCTTCCAATGTATAATACTTACATTAGTTAGTGTATATGGTACTCGTATATAGCATTACACATATATTTGTATCCTAATCGTGTTTAAACCTGTACAATGAACAAACAACAAAGAAGTATTATATTCATAACATGGTGAGCTTAGGATTAAACAAAGACAAAGCAAATATTGATAAGAAATTTCAAAACCAAGAAAGATCTAAAGATACATAGTTCTTATCTTTCATACGCTATTAACATTTATTTAAATCAATGAAATTATGAACCTAGAAACTTGATGAAAAGACAGTACAAAGATTCCACTGATTAATTGTATTGGTGTCTGTTTATTCGTGTGATGATGTCGCCAGTCACACACATAATTTTCTAATATAATGCGCGAATATCCCGCACACCAGGAAATCTAAGAATGGCGAGGGAATATTGTCAATGACACAACCACGTTATATAATTTTCTTCTACGCTAGAGAAATTTAATTCACTAACGTTAGATTCTCTGTAGACGGAGTGTAGTACCAGGGATGTGGTTTAAAGGTAACTTGTCTCCCCGGAAGCGCTAATTTGATTAGAGTAACAGACTGACAAGAACATTGAAAAGCATTTGCGCTGCATTCTCTCACAACTTCATCTCCGAGCGTTACCCCTGTTTCTCAGTTCCATCAACTCCGACAGTCATCCTCAAATTCCGACCTTTCAACAAAACTGATTTGCTGAACCGCAAAACTTGAGCGAGCAACGTTCTGGCTTTTAAAAAGGAGAATTTTTGAATGGAATTTTGTTACATTTCAGAAGTCGGGATGTATTTGAGTTTGCCGAACACGGATTCACATTGACCATTCACTTAATACAAAAAGGAAACAGTATCTTCTGAATGTGTAAGGTGAGAACTATACTTGTAGTCTAAACATTATTCAATTATTATTCACAGTACAATTATTTGCATTAATTGTATGAACTCGGATACATGGAAATTTGGATGATTGGACCCGTAGCTCAGGAATTAAGGAAAAAAGACGTAAGGGAGAAATGTATGATCCAGTTGAAAAAACGAGTGCCTAAATGTGTTAGGTACCTGAATGTCAAATACAAGTACAGTATGTACCATGTTCAAAATACTGTCAATAGTTCTGAACAAAAGAATATTTAAACTATTGGTGCAAAACCATTGCTCATACTTTCCCACTGACTTTTGGCTGGATATACTAAGTCAAATCATAAATTCATTATTTATTACGTTATTATTCACGCAAGCCATATCAAAGAGACAATCTATATCCTCATTTAATTTGGTAATTAAATCTAAAAGGAATTTCTTTGCAAATTAGAAATGTAAATTTCTGTCTAGGAAAAATAAATCAGAAATATGATCAATCGTATTTGAGAAAGTAATAACTTACCAAATTAAGTTTTCTTGTCAAATTTGGACGATAATTTAAAACCCACTTTTTCAGAATCTTGGACCACCAAATTAGATATTTCCGTCGTATCCCGCAATCAAATTTTCTCACATTTTTATATGCTACGTACATCAAAAAAGTAAGAAACTAAATTTAACATTTTTGTTTGGCTCAAAGTCACTAGATGAACTTTATTACTGTAATTTTTTAAGTATGCAAGTAAAATAAGTATTCAGAATATTATTTCAAGATTTAGTGATTTCTCAGTCTAAATATAAATATCGTAAAAGTTTTGCATAAATGTATTTTTCTGATCGTCTATGTAATTTATTCGTAATATATATTTTATTTTAGTTTACCAAAAGCGTATTCTATCTTTGAATAATATTTATCAGTGTAAATGGGTCAAGCAAACATCTCAAAGCAGTGAAGTAAGGAGTAAGCGCAGCAGACAGAAACTATTTTATAGTATCTATGCCAAACTTACAACCGAAATATCGCTGACCCAGATGTAATTCTTATTCATTATACTTTGCGTACAAAATATTTTAAGTAAAATCGTTGTAGTCATTTTTTAGCAATATTCAACTTTGACCTTCATACGAAGTACCCTTTGTATTAAAGTAAAAATAATTACAACACGTGTATCGACAACAAGTAAATTATATCCCAAATACGAAATTTGAGTTAAATTGATTCATCGAGCTGCGCACAGACGGACAGACAAACGGACGGTCGTTACGCCAAAAACCACCTCTTCGGAATCAGAGACCATCTAATCGGATATTTCCGTCAATATCTCGCTTTCTATTTTTTTTCGTTTACAATACTTTCTTTATACTACGTACTACGAGAAAGTAAAAACACTTTGCGTGTACATATACAGTATGGTATAGAAATGACCAGAGTTATTTTAGAAATTTCAAAATGATCGATGTATATTTTTTTTACGACCATACACCTTTTTTCTCCGAAATCGATTTGGATAAGTTGTACTGTATGTCAAAATATGTTAATTGTTCTTGTTATCCCGTTATTTTCTCTGAGTTTGCATGTTGGTACATCTGAGAAACTGTGTCATAACTCCACAATAATTAAGAAACACAGAGTAAAATGTCTGAAGTGTTTTCTTTAGTCATTTCATTTAAAGAATTTTTCTTTGTGTAATTTTTAACGTAACATCCGATGTCTCGCAGTACACGCCGATAACTCACTAGCAAATATTCACACTGTTCGCACTAGAGCGTACGATAAAAAATATGAAAATTTAGATTCAGTTTGTTCTTCACGTTCAATAGAATACCAATATTTTGATACTTATCCTTCAATGTCTTGTAACAAATAAATTGCTTAACTACAAGCATTTACAAAGTGAATATAGTGTCTCTAGAAGCTGAGATCAGAGACGATGCAGTCCGTCGCTCATTTCCTTACTTCTACTGGCAAAGCATCCTCCTTTACGAAGAACACGTAATTAGATTAACCAGGACGCATTTCTATTGAACGTTTAAGTTGATCCTCTCCAGAAATATTCCCCTTCGGAATCCCATGAAAGGGTCCAATATATGATTTCTAAGCCTCTATCTCCTTAATGAGACATTTTCACAATGATTTATTGCACGAAAACGAAATAACTCTCGACGCATCTCTTGCATTATTTATTTAAATTCCACTTCACAATTATCTTTCTCTCAGGGTAAATTAGTGTATTGATGCGATCTTCAACGTTCTAATGAGAGTGCCAGTAAATAAAATCATGTAGAAACAATTATGAATAGCTTTGATTGTCAGTGTTCATGCAATTACATAGGTGCCTCCACAATAACAATTTTTCAGTTACCCATTTAACTAATTCCTGATCTTTTATCTGGCATAATGGTCCAATTTCCACTGACAGAGCTTTGGTTTGCCATGTGATTTTCTGGCTGCATCTTGTTATTACATATTTTTCATTAATATTTCAGTTTATTCGAAAAAGTTTCTCAAAAAATAATAAAAAATATCAAACATTAAAACAAAATATTATTTGTATTGCCATGTAATTTTCAACTAAGTGATTATGCTGTTTCTTCTATGTTTCGATTGACATGTTCGTCTTTGACATTATGGTAATGTTTTCTTCTACTAATCGTGATGCCCTCATCCAGCTACGAAGAATTATTTCATTTCTAAAAATTCAGAATAAAAATGAATTATATTTTACAGTTTGTTCCTACCGATTAGACACTTTTAACACTCAGGGCGATGAGTAAACTCGGAACAGTGAATACAATAATTACCAATCTCGAGAGCAGAGTATTTCCAGAAAATAGTGCTTCCTGAAGACATGAACAGCAAGTAAACCCTCTCCTTTCCCCGGGATTTCATTTCAATAGAAGAAACTGACTGGTTGCTCATTTACGTCGTTACTAGTGGGTGCAATATTTCAGCAGTCTGGCGTCTGGCATATTGACCCCGAGAGACAAGTATTTTCGGAACGTGATGCAGACGCGACCTGCAAATGAGATTTCCACTCTTGAGACACCTAAACATGTTTCACTTCAAAAATACCCATCCTCGTGCATGGCCACTGCTAATTTTTTTCACTGCACATGAAGTTGAAAGAATCGCAGGTTCGGAAGTCCGATGGGGAAGTGTTGAGACCCAGACCAAAAGCGGAGAAAACGTTGTAATGAGGAGCGGGCTGTCATCCAACGCAAAAAAGGTAGCCGTCGGAGTGGTTGGAAGAGTCTGAAGAGACCGGAGGACGGACGGTGAAGCGCCAATGCGCGTCCTCTCTTCTGCATTCCTCCCCCTCCCCTCCACAGACCGACAACGCACTTGCGTCTTCATTAGCACGCCGACAAAAATGAATTTCACGAGTGCACCAAAGCCTCCATGCATCTCAATCCTCTCATTGAGCGTTTCGCATTACATGCATCGCGTATTCGACAGATTTCAGTGAAATGGATGAACGAACTCGTCTTTCGAAAACGTATTAACGATACGATTTAGAACAAATATATTTTACAATTTCAATATATTATTATTAAATATTTGTACTAAGAAAATATAACCCTCATGCTAGTTCGTATAGTTGCTTCTTTGGGTCATCGTCCTGTCAGATGTAAATTTTTCATTTTTTCCCCTTTCCAGAATGTTAATCTATTTATTTATTTATTTATTTATTTACAGGTATAATATATCCAAAATTAGTTTACAAAAAATAATTCGCACTTCATTGACTTAAATACATAGAAAATCTACAAGAAGTAACGTAAAACATGTCATAAAATTAAAAAAATGTAAATTTACTTCATCATAGAAAATTAATAGTCGTATTTAAAAAAATTCAAAATTAGTAATAAAAAACTACAAACTCCCATTCTTTAAAGTATGAATGTCACTAACAATAATAAAATCAGACCAAAATAATAATAATAAGACCAAAATGCAGAGAAATCAAAATGAAATATGATATAAGTAAACAGTGAACTCAAAAATTCTAATCTTATAACAATGCAGAAGATGAAACACACCACAAAACTACTTGCCACATGAAGTAAGATTCTGAATAAAATACAACTAACAATTAGATTGCAAAATCTATTAAATACATTCATACATTACATACATTCTTACTAAGAAAGATGAACACCTGCAAAGTCTAGGGTGAAATTAAAATAAAACAAATGTACAACAGTAAAAGTCTTATTAAAATGACTGTTGTTGCGCAATGTGACTTTTCAGTTTTTTATAGGTGGAACTTTGAGTGAAATTAAGAGATTTTAATGCATTTGGTAGTTTCTTGAACTCAGATATGGCATTATATATAGAACTTTTTTTCCCAACTAAATTTACTGGGGCTTACAGTTTGAAACCTAGTAGATTTTTGGGATACTACGTAATTTAATTTCATTTTGTTGTAGTGTATACGAATACAGTTAAATTTATATATTTGTCTCAGGTTGAGAGGTTAACTTCTTAACGCGTTTACATTTTTATCAGTAATTACTTTTAAAATTCGGTCCCTCAGTATTTTAAGAGGTGTGATATTTCTTTCGTACTCTGCACCCCTTAATACAATTCCATAAGTGTCTAATCCATTAAATAGCCTATAAAATAATATCATCAGTGAATCCAAATCTAAGATGCCTTTTAATTAACAATACTATTGATGTGAATATTCCATCTCACATGACAGTCCATGAGAACTACTAGACACTTTACATATGATACTCGGATTAAGTTACAGTTACTTAATATTATATCAAAGTTATGTGGGGTGCTATCAATGTAGTTACAAAAAGTCATGTAGACAGATTTATCTATATTAAGGGTGATTTGGTTTAAAACAAGCCAGTTATAGACCATATTAAGATAATTATTGGTAACAAACGCAGTTTTGTTCCATGTATTATCTGAAACTATTATTATAGTATCATATGCATATGATACAATGCGACCATATTTATGCGACCTACGTTGAAAATGTCGTTTATAGATTAGGAATAATAAGGGGCCAAGAATTGAACCCTGGGGTACACCTGTTGCGACCCCTTTTGTATTGCTTATGATGTTATAAATTTTTACTGCTTGTGTTCTACAATTTAAGTAATTTATTAATAAATCTAGTGCTGGACCACGGATTCCGCAATTCTCTAGTTTAGTTATTAGTAAGTTGTGGTCAACCGTGTGAAAGACGTTTGCTAAATCCAAGAAAACAGCAATAACTGGTTTACATTTATCTAAATTGCAGTATATAAAGTCTGTAGCGTATTCTAAGGATGAAGCGGTACCTCTACCCATCTAAAGCCAAACTGCAAATCAGAAGACAATTTGTACTGTCTAAAAGAGTTAGAGATTCTTGAAAATAACAATTTTTCGAAAATCTTTGATAAAACTGGTAAAAGTTAAATTGGTCTACAGTTTGACTCATAAGACTTATCACCTGCTTTATAAACAGGTACAATAAGTGCACTCTTAAAAGCTTCGGGAAATATACCCTTAACCGTGCGTAAATTAAAAATGTGAGCCAGGGATTTACGTATAAAAACGGAAATCTTTTTCAATATAGGAGGACCGATACTATCATCATTGCAAGCTTTGTCCTTCAATGATTTAATTATATTAATTATTTCTATTTTATCCGTTGGATACAGAAAAATAGATTGGTCGTTAGACTGTGGCATAGGAGAATAAAATTCTGAGTTAAATTGTAACATTACATTAGTTAGATTGGAGCAGACAGTGCTGAAAAAACTGTTAAATTGATTTGCAATATAGATTTTTTATCATATTCTCTTCCATCAACAACAACATTATCAATTTTTCTACTTATGACATATTTTTTCCCAATTTCTCGTTCACGAAAGACCATAATTTTTTGTTGTCATTATCAAGATGTTTAACTCTATATTTTTCGAAATTTCTCTTTGCTTGTCTTAATTTATTGTGGAGTTTGTTAGAAAAATTGACGTATTTGTCTTTTAATACAATGTTATGAGGTTCGCTTTTCCATCTTCTATAAAGCATCTGTTTTTCTCTGGTAAGATTGATCAGTTCTTTATTAACCCAATCATACCTTGTTTTCTTGGTAGATCTGTATTCGAGTCACGCTTTGGAATAGACATGACTTATTAAATTCATCAAACTGTCTAATGAGTGATTTATGTTTTCGTTAAGGAAATTAGTGCAATTCTGACAACGACACGAATTAACGAGTTTCCTCTTTAGTTCGTGACTTCTATACTTAGCATTTATTTTTATTTGTTCCATATAATTAATTCTGACTGGTGCATTTAAAACTTTTAGATTGTTGTATGAAACCGTGACGACATTTGTCATTGTATCTTTCTTTATACAGAACACGGAGCCTTCAGATTGGTTTAAACAGCTTTTATTGTAATGCAAATCATAACCCGGAATATTTAGAAAAGAGGGACATTTTAGTTCCCATGTTTCCGTGGATGCTATTATATCAGTTTTTTGATCAAACTAGCAATGAGAAGTTTAAAGAATTTAAATTTTTAATAAGACTTCTGATATTCAGTAGCACTAATATATTCTCCCTTATTGGATAACGTTAAATTAAGATTTTCTACATTATTGTGTATTAATTCCGTCAAGTGGAACAAATCGTTATAGTCACGTTCGGGCCAAAACTTACAATGATCATACCTAATAGCAGTATCAAGTTTAAGCATTTTGAATAAATAGAAAAAAGAACTTAAAGATAAAATAAATTGCTGTAGTTTGTTCTTTCAATTTCGATTTCGAGGGCCCTAACATATATAGGGCAGTTTTTTTCATTCACGTTATGGTTGTGTACTTTAAGACCTTTTCTAACACAATTCATACAGCTATTTACTTTTCCTTCCGATCTGCATTGACGGTAATCATGAGCCCCATGGCACTTACAGCAGATGACTACACCTTGCCTACAATTAGCTGCTAATGTCCAAATTTCTGGCATGCAAAGCAACGTGCAACACTTGCCTGGTTTTGAATCTTAAAGGATTACCTACCAACGAACACACGTCCTATGTTGACAGCTGCTCGCCAACGGGAAGATGGCAACTCCAACATCCAAGAGCAGTTTTTTGAGTCGTCTTGGCACCAGTTTTATACCTTACTCTGAAGTCTTTGATATCAACTTCTGGGAAGTTAGTGTTTATCAGGTCTTCCGGGAAGGTTTGTTCGTCGATTTGTTTGGCTATGCCAAGAATTATGATTTTTGGTGACTTCTTATTTTCTACCACTTGTAATTCAGGAATGTTCAATACGGTGTCTTCTAATAGCTTTCTGTCCTCGTTCGCTGTCACATGGAAAATTGCATTTTCGTTGTCAGTTTCCTTGAACCATTTCACCTTTAGGGGGAATTTTTTTGATGACTTTCTTCATTGCTTCCATCCTTTGATCTGAAGCGATCCTGTTGGCTTCACAATCACAGAGTAAATTTTTTGCGGCGAGTTATCACATTCGGCTTATTTGCTAGTGCTTACAGCCTTACCATAAGATGTTGTCGGGTTTGTTAATTTTCTAGTGGAATCAATAACCGAACTAATTATTTTTTCCATCATTTGCTCAATAGTGTCTTCAGATACTATATATGACTCTGTTTTTGTAATGAGGTAATTAAAAGTGCTTTTTATTGTTGATATTTCATTATTGATATTCTCTAATATGCTTGCAGTTATTTGTTTCTGATTTAGGTGATAAGATATAATGGTCTCATAAATACAATCTGCTGCATTTTGTGCATTCTTCTTTGGGTATTTATATTTTCTTGTCACTCGAGTGTTTGTCTCTTACGTTTCATGATCACGCGGAGTCCCTGCGATGTCAGCTGCGGCCTTGGAGGTCATCGCTCTCCAACGTCAGCACACTCACGCTCAGCGCACAGGAAAAAGCGAACAACAGAATGGAAGTGCTGAGTATATAAAACTGCTGTCTCGAACTGTAGAAGCATTATGCCGCAAAGATAAAACTTAAATGTTCAATTAGAATTATTTAATGCACAAGCGTCACTAGCAATAAAATATCTAAAACATGGAACTAGTTTTCATTTTGAAAAAAATACACACACACAAACATCGATTAAATCGTATTTTAACCAGTAAAATCCTCAATCAGTGGAGAGCTCGAATGAACACATCCGCACTCCACGAAGACTACTGACTGACTTTCCCCTTGTCAATATTTAATTGTATCGATGTTCAAATTTACTTCATTACGCAATGAACGGATGATCAAAGAGATTGAAAACCGATAACACTTTGTATATTAGTTGTTTCATTTATAGTACGTGAAGTGATGATAAGCAATTTATAACTTATTTATTCTGTTCGTGTGATTACTCTGGAATCAGAATATATCAAATAATGCTCAATAAGGTGTAATCAAACTGGTTCACGTAACTGAGATAAAGTGGAAACAATATTCAAATCTTGTTTTACTAAAATTCAGTAGTATAGTATTAGTTTTAATCCTGCTATTAATTTTACCCAATTTCTTTCGAAGAAGAAACTACACGCTGCCAAATTAAACAATAATTAGGATGAATAAGTTAAACTAAAAAACGTATGAACATACGTGTTATTTTCTTTTGAAGAAAGGAACCTATCGACTTGGGCAGATATTATGAACAAGCACAGAGGAAGTGAGGTTTTGCAGTTGCACTCCACGAAGTAGCTCGCACTCTCCCTGGAGCTCTATTTTGTCACGTGTTCTCTCGAAGCGTCAGCCAATGACTTATCACAGCTCTCGCGCTCAGTGAGAAATTGCACGCGTTGGGGAGACACATCGTGCTGTCTTCCTTAGCTTTTATTATACCTAACGTAGAAAATACATTTTTCAACTCTTACTACCAAAGTAATAAAGTAGATAAAATGGAGCTTTTCGTGACAATCGCTAAAATCAAAATTTTAAATATTAGTTATCTTCCTTAACGATATATATTTAGTGACACTTTTAATCAATAAATGAATCTCTAATATGTATTTGGAATACAAAATTAAAGGTGGATGTTTTATTGAAATCATTAATCATAGAAAGCAAGTAAATGAAACTTTTTTTTACCTCCCCAATTCTTGTGCATGATACTCCATTTTTTCTTTGCTTTCATAAACGATATCTTTGGCTCTTAACAATATCAACCACGTGTTTATCCCAAACTATAATTTCACAGACCCATTACTATACTCCACACATTCCGAGCAGAGTGTAGAGTAGTCGAGTGTCCGTCACATGCTGCATCTACAACTACAAAAGGACTAAAGGACTGCATTGTGCGGACCTTCCATACGGAGAGGTCTCAGTGTCCCAATGTCCATAGGACGCATGGAGATTGCTTGCATATGCGCTTTAGACTTCATGACAGCTGAAAAGAAATAGCTTGCAGGGGAATAATTCTCCTCTGAGGAGGTTGCACACATGTAATGCACATATAGTATCATCCCATTCAAGTGATCTAAATTGCCTAGCCTCGATACAGGACCGACTTGAGTCGGTTGAGACAGGAGCTCGGGGCCACTGCTGATTCAAACGCACGGATACCACGTAGTTTAACGGTCGTGTATTGAAGCACAACAATGAAAGCTCAACAGCGGGAGCGCGCATACGCCGTCAGATCGAGATTTCCAGAGAGATTGTTGGTAAAATTCAGATTTACTCTTTAGATAATTGAATAAATTGACAGAGTTATCTATATTAACTGTGATTGATACGTCAGACACTACGTGAGGAGTAGATAGATATGTTCCATGAGGGATTAGAGGAATGATATTCAATATTTTATTCTTATTAGTGAGTAGTCCATTTTGATGAGAAACATATATTCATTTTTTATGCATAAGTTAAATTAAAGACTCTAGATTTGGTATAGTCTGGATTTGTTTTCTTCTCTGTACTTGCACGGGAAGAAGATATGTGATAACTCTAACAAGATGAATATATGACAAGTGAGGATCCAGAATCGTCTGCTTCGATCGCTACCGGAACTTAGCGCATGCAATACGGAGACGCCTTCGTCCGGAGTGTCAACCTGGATGGAAATGGTGTACAGTTATGTAATATTCGCGAACGGGTGGTGTAAAGGTCCTATTGGCTACAGTTTAAAATTCCTACAGTTTAAAATAGGCGAACAAATTTTCTGATGAACAAAACTGCTATTTTCCTTAATTAGAAAATTCTGCAGACCTTTACAAGTAGAGTCCTGTGATAAGGTTCGTTAAAACGATGTTTTACGGTATGTTCATCATTCCTTTAGTTACAGGGTTAGCTTCAAACTAGAAAAAAGTTAAAGATGTCTCAAACAAAACATTCTTTTCCTTTCTCTGTTTTCATTACATAGAGATAGTGAAGAAAAGAATGAAATGACATTACTTATTCAGGTATCGTAATAATAATCGTAATAATAATAATAATAATAATAATAAACTTGTACATTTTATGGTTAGACTCAAGCTATCAGACTTGCTCTTCCACATGATCGCCGTCAATAAATACTCTGGGGTATCAAACTAGGGATCATCCCGTTATTAACCTTAAGCAAGGGAGAAAAACCCAGAAAAAAAATCTCAATAAGAATGGCAGTTGAAGGTCAAACACAAATATTAGATAATATGCTACAACGTGTATGATACATGACACTTAAATAAAAAACTGAATACATTAAATACCAGATAATATTACAAATACCGCGAAGATGACTTTGTTTAATTACAAGATTAAAATTCATGACTTTACGAATAATATTAAATACATAAATTTATTATAGTATAGTAGTAATTATAACAAATATAATTATTATAATTATATTAAATAACAATTTAATTTTCGATGTAACGAAATAAATCCTATGGCATAATGAACATTTAATAGTTTTAATCCATACTGTGGTTGAATATTAAGAAAAGAATCGTGCCCATCGTGGACACGACGGGTCAGAACATGCCAATTGCCGAGTGAGAGTACGGCTTGTTCCAAACGGTCCTGTAGCGTGTCAAAACGGGCGTGACATCCAGACTTCGTGCATCTGAAGGCACGAGAAGCAGGATGACGCAACCGGATGTGGTTGGCTAGTCCGGTCTCGGACTCGAAAGTCCTCGTACAGGATCCTTGTTGGCAGCGGTAAGACACGACGTCCTTTGAATGTTGCCAGAGATGCCGAGCTAATTGGTCTGGCCCCTCACACACCACTCAGCCAAGTGCCATCGGACAGGCCAATGGCGCTGTGCGAGACTGGAAGATTATGGAACTCCCCCACCTCATGGTGAATTTCCACATAATTCACCCGGCGTCTCCACCATGTCGCAAAGTCTAGCAAAGGGTCTCCCTTTTTAACCCATAAGGGGTTTTGACTTTAGGGGGGATAGTCCCCAGAGGTTGGTAGAGCGACCTAGGATCTTAATTCTATTTTGGAAGTGACATAAGGGTGTATAGAAAAACATCCTACCATACTGGTTAAATAGATTATTTAATTAAGTGATGGTTCAGTTGAACCCGATCTGTTATGTTCAGATTTAGTTAAATATATGAATATATGATGACACACCTTCAGTAAAATGACTACATAGAAATATAATTGAATACTTTTGTGTTCGAACTATTGAAATTATTACGTTGAAATATACTAAATTAGTTTCAAATTGTACTGATTACACCGAAATACAACGATACTCTTACGTATTTATATGGCTACCTTGAAAGTAGTAAACTGGTGTTGCATTACCAGTAGATTACAATACAACATACGATATTGAATGAAATCGAATGTTTCTGAAGAAATATCCCGGTCAGTTGAGACATGAGAGCTCACCTCGTTATGAGGTAGATATACTAATTTACATACAAGCGTAATTAGTAAAGATAGCTCATAGTGATCATTAAGCTGGACCAAGTTAGGATCTATGATCCAACAAACGAAATGGTCTCGTTAACATAATGCCCATACAGCTTCGTTTTCCTTGACACATCCGGGCGCGCCCAACGTGACGAGGGAAATTGGCGTTGAGAACAAGTGGCCTCAATAAGCGACACAACACTCGCTCAACGCTTCAAAATACAGTACAAATTACTCTCCCCACAGGTGGAGTAGAGTAACACTTAGATGTTCGACAAGCCCGGGCGTGGTCCCTAGTACTTTGGAGAGGGAGAACTGCGTTCGTCATCTAAATGACGCCTACGGGCGTTGTCTAGAAGAATGTTCTAGAACATTCAAAGTCAAATCAAAGTCATCCCGATTTGTCCAAGTGGGACACGACGCATATGCGTTTATCTGAGCGTCCGGTCTTCGTCCAGGACTTTGCCATTAAACAGGAACTCGTCTGGAAGACGAACGTTTTTGCAACCCAAGCGTGGCTCGCCGGTGCGTGAGTAAGTGAATAAAATGAAAAATATATAAATAATAATAAAATTTAAATGACAGTAACCGAAAAATGTCATCTCGTGACACTTGAGTGATTCGGAGAGAATTCCACATCCTAGCTACTCTTGCGGTAAAACAGTTCTTGTAAAATACTTGCTTATTTTTGGGTTTTGAAAGACGTTTTGACTCCTAAAAGCGTAAAGAGTTTAAAAATTTATCTTTTGAAACATTCAAAACACTTTTCACAATACTTCGCGCGCAAGTGATGTAGCACTAGGGAAGTGGATCATGAGTGGCAATGTTAGAAAGAAATAGCTGCCATAAAACGCAAGCGGAAAGAGAAAATTTCACATTGTTTCCCCAGAAGAGGTAAAAATTGAGATATATTATGGTGTTACTAACTCATTTTCAGAAAAAATTGCACTTTTGTCATTGTTTCTCTAAATGTGTGTTATGTTATACAATGTATTTCCTATTTGTCACTCCATGCCTCGTGCTCTCTATATTCGATGTTGCTTGGATTAATCTTAGCGTTTTTTATCATTAATTTTAATAAATTATTTTCAGCATTTGTTACGAAAACTTAATTTACAACAGAAGCGTATTGTCAAATTTTTTTTCAACTTTCTATCAGCAATCATCCAATCTCGTTCATAATCATTATCATTCAGTCTCTAAAGAATAAAATAATAAAAATTCTTGCTGAAACATAGGATATGTAAGTGGTGTTCTCATTCAAGAAGTATAACATACTTGATCAACAATGATTTTTCCTAAAATATTGCTTCATTTAATATAACAACTGCTAATTAGATACCAATTTTTAAGACAAAAATATATATTTTGCAAAAGACGGTAAGATTTTTATGGTAAATGATAATGCGAACCGATCCTTGAAATCAAATGCTTCTTTATAATGGGATGCTATTTTACTATACAGAATTAAATGATGAGAACGAATACCTCATTTAAATCTTCTAAACAGATGAAAACATCGTAACGCGGTTTTCATTAAGATTAAACGTGACATGAGGATAATCATTTGGTGTATTAAATGAGTTATAGCTTTTCGGCAACCGATATATTGTGTTCAAAAAACATTTTATTATTCAGCCATACAAACTCAAGAAAATTAAATACCAAGATTATTTTTTGAATTCAAACTAACTATATTTAAATTTGATTTAGTAATATTTTTACATTTATATCAATTTTTCGATGGATGATAATTGTATATTGAAATTAATTGAATTATTTTCAATAATTGTCCATTACTAACATTATTTGTTAGGTGTGTATATTGCTATTCGCTGGTAGGTATTCCAAAAACCCTAAATTAGTTGAAAGTCTGGAAAAAAGTTGTCTTTTTAACTACCGAATATATCAAAGAAAGAAGAGTAGAATATAACGATAATGGATTATGATTATTAAGAAATATTAGTTTTGTACAGAATATTTTTACTTGTTTTTAAACTAAACCATGAAAAAATGTTAATAACACGAAATATTTACAGTGGATATAATAAAACACGCCTATCGTGAAGAAGAAAGTGCGACAGCATGTTTGTGATTTGTTTTCCATTTCAAGTTGAACGTTTATCCATCAAAAATATTTTGTATGATTGCTCAATAAGTAAAATTGTACTTGTAATTTTTCTTGAGTTGCATATACTGCAGTGTCTACGAGCAGCGTGGTGCGAAAATAGAAGCATCTAAAGCTATAAGTGACAGCCTGGAGCAAACAAATTGCCAACAAATCGTTTAGAAAATGGTTTAGAACAGGGGTGGCAACCTGCGGCCCGAGAAGACATGCCAAGCGGCTCGCAGGACTTAACTGTTTTGGTCATGACATACTACAAAAAACTAACATAAATGTATTGATTTAAAAACAAAAATACAAGAAACGTCTTCTTCGAAATCGACTCCTCTATGTTAAGTATGCGCACATCTCCGCTAGTCACCAGTTCCGCGCCATTCCCTTTATTACCCCAATCTTATGAATTACTTTGGTAACACCATTCCAGTGAGCTCCATAGTAAACTGAAGTGTGCACTATCTTTGGCGAGACCGTGATGTTGAGCGCCATGACAGTGAACGTATAGTAGTCTCTTGTTATCCTATCCTGTAGCCAGCATTGGTCCCTTTTTTAATTAATCAGAACGATTATCAACTTATGCCATGGCCTTCTATATCAGATTTCCGCATTTAACTCAACGTGCTAGAGAGAGAGAGGGGGGGGGGTGATACCCTCCAGGTGTGCCAACCTACTGAATATTAGGCGTCACAGTCCGAAATGACCAACGTGGGGCTTGTGTATCCATTATATATAGTTGTCATTGCTCCATTCATAAGAGTTAAAAACCCTTCACGTGTTCCTTCAATTAAGTTTTATGTCTGAAAATCCCCAACGGTATTTAACAGAAGTAAGAGCATTAAACTATAATTTACCTCTTATCCCATAATTTAAAAATATTATGTCGGATGTCTACGCGGTCCGCGAGGTATTGAAGGTTTGACTACGTGGCCCGCGAGTGTGATAAGGTTGCCGCCCCTGGTTTAGAACATCATGAAGTCGAAGGAGAAGCTTCATTGAGGAGTTGAAGCTCCATGGAAAGCGGGGTGAGGCGGATTAGGTGAAGTACGCGTTTTCGTTGCTCCCCGAGCGAATTCCGCGAACGCGCGCAATCAAAGACCAGAAGCGCCACTCAATTTTCCGGCAATTACAGAACGCTAACTGTGAGACGCGAGACGGCTGGCGTGGGGCCAGACGTACATAGCGACTTTCTCGTATTGCTCGCATGCGACGACGTGGAAAAAAGCGACAGAACGCGCCCAACTATGCTAATCTGCCTCCCCGAATCCTATTAATTTCTGCGGAGGGAATGCAGATATCCACCTCGAGGTAATACCTTCTCATAAAACTTATAATTGCCTCCTTTGTTCTAATTCACTATTAAATCCATATGGTTAATCTAATTTATGGTTCGGTTTAGGAAAGAATCGCTTTTTATTACAATTGATTGCTAATTTCAATTATTATCCAAAGTAAAAAGTATGTCTAACTGTGTTTCAAAAATGTTTCACTCTATTAACAGCTTAGTCGTAAAATCACTCTCAATAATATAAAAATGTATTTTACAATTAAGTTACTGAAAGTTTGGAGTATATATGACTGTAATCATTTAAGATTAAATTTTATCAAAAACGATGCTAATTAGTGTTTTTAAAAGGATATTTTCCCTTTGATATTTATCTACTTCACAATGCATATTAGCATTACGTGGCATAGAAGACTGTTTTGACACGCGTTTATACAAAGAAATCAAACCAAATAACACAGGAGCGCATTGATTCACATGCCTCCGGAAACTCGATAACGCCATTCGAGAGGTGTCGAGGATGATCGAAAGCAAGGAACATCAGCAGATATGTCCAATTCCGTTAAGTAGCGAAAGAGTTCATTTAATTCCGTGAGTGCCGAAGTAGGCGCGCACGCTTCCAACGCGGCGAGAACCATAACCGTTGGGAGCGGTGAGGGAGTAGGACTGGGCAGCTGCCAGACGATGTGAAGAGGGGGCGTGGGCAGACGAGGGTGGTGGTCGTTCGGCAAAGCGCGGTTCACACGAAACGCACCAGAAATATGCGACGCGGCGGCCACCACCACGATGAATGGATCCTCTGCTCGTTCATTAAACTGATTAATTGTCAGTCCGCGACTGAACCGCTGGCTTTCGTGATTTAGCAGGCGAGTTGACGTTGTAGGGCCATGAAAAACGGTGTTTTATGAAAGAGAGAAATATGCTCCGTCTGTGGCACGAATCCACTCCAATGGAGGAGAGCTTCGATAGAAAACGCGCGCCGATTGACGCCGACACGCGCACGTTGGTGTGCTCGCAGCCAGCGAAGATCCACATCGCCTAGAGCTCTCTTTGATTGCCTCCATTAATTAGTCTCTGCCTGAATGTGAGGCAGCTCCCGAAGACGCCACCCAAATGCAGGGAATGCTGTTTTCCAGAAGTACAACACCGAAGTTAGCGTTTTACTTTCGGTCCGAAGTCTGACTCGCAGACTCACGCATTTATTCCGATTATTTCCATTTATTTATTATTCTACGCTGCATTTGTATAAACAAACGGTGGCAGCCAGAATTCATCCTCAGCAGTAGTACACAAATCATCTGATAGCAATATTGACAAATAATTCAACAGCGCGAGGATCTTAATAAAATTAATAACACATTTATTGTTGATTAAACAAACAATGAACAAGAACGTAACAGCAATTAAAAGGCTTAATACTAAAAAATACACTAACAAATAACAAAATAATAATTCACGATAAACGTCGAATGAAAATGTCAAAAAAAAAGTATAACCAAATATGAGAATAATTTGTATCATCTGATTGCGGAAAATGTTTATAAAAATTAAAAATCTTTAATCATCGCAGTGGAATACGAATCTTTGCATTAACATTTGTTATTATTCTGTACTACAATTAATAATTCAATCAAAGAAAGTCCTATTAAGAGTAAATTCTAACATTTTGAAGAAAAAAGCGATGATTTTTGCATGGAAATTTGATATCATCAGTTATTTTAATCGTACCTATCTATCCCCACATGTTCAGCAAAAATGGATTTTATTAGGTGCTGCATACTCCTCCGTTCCTGGATATGCGTGATCTAAGTTTAAATTCTCATTCAATTTTGTATTAAAGCTCTTTATGGGTTCGAGAATAGACTGCGTTATGACTCATGTTCAGTTTCGGAAGATACTCGGGAGTGCAGAATGTCGTAAAAAGTTATACTCCCGATTACGTGTCGCGCGATTACGTGTCGTACGGTACATAGTTGCGATCATTTCTGGAAGAAACTAGTTTCATAAACTCAATGGGAGTGAGCACTACACTTAACAATGTATTGGATTGAAACAGAACTTCACAATTTTTCAATTATATCACTAAGTTGATTGCAGCAATCTTGCAGAACCAATTAATAACTCATCAATGTTCGTTAGAAAACCCTCTTTTTACTGTACGATTAAAAATTACAGTTTTTACGTATTTGTATTAAAATCTTTCCAACGAAACCAATTTTGATGGTTTACGATCAAGACCTACTGAAAAATATTTTATTACGCGAATATTGTTTTTTGAAATTAAATATATTGTAGAATTGCAAAAGATCTATCTACATAACAATAAGATGTACTTTCAAACAATGTAAAAGTCATTACATTAAAATTTTTCACATATTGTCGAGAAAATTACCGTTTCCAGTTGTAAAGGCAATAAAGAATCAGTCAGATACGATAAAAATTCTTCATATCTAATAGGTCAACGCAGAATTATACACACTGAAATTTGGTATAACTGTGTTTTTGTGGGTCACCTTTAATCAAATGAAATCGTTGCTTTTATTGAAGCGCTGTGATGCTGTGTAAGATATTAAGAAAATGTATTTTTGTTCAAATGATGTTTCTCTTTGAGAGAAGGACGCTAAAGAAACGTTATTTTGTAACAAAGTGACTATTAATTTGCCATACTTGACGATTTTTATAACCATTTTAACATGTTTAAATCATCACATCGACCTTTTACTCCAGATAATGGGGAACAACAAACTATTTCAGAGTGAGAAACGATTGATTTTGATCGTTTGAAACTCGAAGTCATTGTTCTCTTCGATAGCTCCTCTTTTGTGCAACACATTCTTCGAAAGCGCAGAATTGTTCAGGAAGCGCTGGACAAGGCATTGTAATGTTTTAAATCCTTTTGTGTACATAATATGTATTCTCGAATAGGCCAACTAAGGACCACGATAACGACTAAGGTTCAGTTCTGTGTGAGTTTATTTACTAGACACATCGTGAATTTTTTGGGAATGGCGCCTAGATAGAATTACAACTGCGGTTGTTAGCCGCAGAGGGTGAACTTTTCAAATGCCACAGCTACATGAACTGATATAGAAATGAAAAGCTACAAATTTTTCTTGCCACACCAGGAATCGAACTCGGGATGACTTGGTGACGAGCGAGCACGCTGACACAGTAGCCACGAATTGATTGAAAATACTGTATTATAATCTTCCAAAAATGCTTTATTCGCTAGCTTTTCATTTCAGGCATTGGAATTGAATTTCATTGTAATTACTCATTACGTGTTACGCAAATTCTTGTATTGAATGAATTCTTTCAAAACAAATACACTTACTTTTTGTCATTGGTACAGGTTTCGTAAAATGAAATATTGGTAGTTTTCACCAGGTTTAAATATCTGCTATACTAAACCGAATTAAATTATTTTCAGTTACTACTTGTCAACATGAAGATGCAAAATATTAAAATAATCGTGAACCTAATGCACCCCTATTCTGCTGTAATATATAAAAAAGAAAATGATAACTTCAACTGAAGACTTTTCATCAGGAAAAAATGAAACATTTAAAACAAATCTTTTTCTTAATTTCATGATTTTTAATGAAATTCTATTCTTTGTATCCCTTATAAAATCTAGAATAATTAATTATTAGTTTTTTTGCACACATTTTTTGAGTCAATATTGTCGTTCATATCATGTTAAGTTATGTTGCTATGTTAATATTTGTTGTTACTACTTGTTACTGCTGATGGCCACAATCAAGGGTCAGCACATTGTGACAAGAAAAATTCACAATGAATATTCCAAATTGTCCAATTCGTATGATATTTACTCTAAGTAATTAGACTTCATTATGAGCAAATAATATATGTATCGCGGGAACGTTGACTGTGCACATTCATTTTAGTCGAGAAATAAAAAAAACGCGAGGTTTAATTATAATAAAACGCGGGACTTTTCTCTGGAGTTTTACAAATGGAAACAAGAAAGCGTACTCTTCTTGGTGTGTAAATGATCGTGCGAGTGTGTCACGTAAGAAGACGTGGGATGACGTGCCAACTACTGCCTCCCCTGGGCGTGGGGACGTCTGTTTGCAAACAACCGCAGTGGTGGGGTTGCGGGAGGGCGAAGGATGGAGTAGATACTCAGCGACGAGGACGCTCCATCGGCGGCAGGCTCCTCGAGAGGTCTCGGCGGCAGATTCAAGGGTGCTCTCACTCTTCGCCCTTACGCCCACATCCCCCGTTTGCTCTTTGGATTCTTCCCTCCTCTCTGCTCTCCGTCTCACACCTCAGCACTCGTCCATTGCACTCCACTCATTCATCGCACAAATGAATTTCGATCACTTCTTGCTCCAGACCCAAGGCCAGTGATTTCACCGCGATTCAATTTCCTTTCCCATGGCGATTACGCTGACTTTGTTTTCATGTCGGATGCACTCTCCTTAACCCAGACTTTACTCCGTTGCTACCATTTCTCATCCATAAAGCAACTATCCAGTCGAAGGTAACGAAAAGAAAACACGGCATCTAAGCAATATAATCATCCCCAAATCATTATTCCCGTAAATAACAATGTCGTAAGTGCGTCTAGGGTTGCTTGTCACACCTCAAGATGGGTCATACCAGCCTTCGGACTACAAACTACAGAAGAAGAAGAAGAAGAAGAAGAAGAGAAACTATAAAATTACCCGTTATATTCCGTTTTCTCTACATTTTATTCAACAAGCAAGTGCTCATGTCAGCCCTCCTCTGACTACTCCGTATGTCCCCTCCCAGTTCATCTTCCGAAACTCCATGGATTTCCTCTTACACTCGGGTGCTCCCATATTCTTCTCACCTCGCCATACCTCCATCCTCCATAATACTACAAAATTCAGCGTGGGTACCCACACCACACTGAGCCATGCTGTGCTTTTGATTGTATAATCTTTCATGTTGTATAATCTGGATACATCAAACGAAAAAGTGAACAAACCGCACGAGTTTAAATGATATAATAATAGCGTCAAAAATATGGTGCAATGTTATTGGACTGTACCGGACCTACAAACGAACAAATAATGGCGCGTTGTGAGAGACTTTTTATAGTGAGTTCGCGATAAAAATGTCAATGTAAAAATAACTGGCGATAACTCTCAAAATAAAGTTTTTCATAACGTTCTATAAAATGGAACACATGTGTAATATATAATTTTTCCCTTATCAAATAGAGAATGAAAAAAAAAAAGATCGCTATATCTTCATTTCAAAAACCGAAACTTTTTTGTGGAGATCCCTTTTTATCTCATCATATTAAACAAATTGCTAATAATTAGGCACAATTACAAATATTATTTTCTGTATTTTGGACTAAGGTTAACTTAAAATTTTAACTAGGATTTCATTCCTTATAATTTTCTTTAAAACACAAATTAATTTGGAATTGCTGTCAGTTCTCAAACGGTTTTCCTGGTCGCACTGCCAGTCGCGGGAAAGTGTTCGGCGAGTAAATATAGATAAAGAATCATTGACTCTACATTCTTTATATTTGTGTAGAAAGCGCAATCGCAGGTCGGTGCTTAGAAATAAGCTGTAACAAATTACTTTCAATTAGCGTCATTTTACTAAAACCCTGAAGTTAAATGAAGCGATTTTCCAGCAACTTCGCATATTTTTACCCTCTTAATATTTTTTCCTTCTTTCAAGTGTGCGAATTACTTGCCTGGGTCCAACTAAAACACATTACTTATCAATAAAAAATATGGGGAATAGAGTATAGGACCTTGTTGTGTTTATTTGGACTATTATTTATTATCATTTCTAATGTTAGATGTATATTACCGGAAAGTATGCACTAAACAGCTATGTATCTTGATTTTGTGAGAAATAAATTCAAAAGCAATAGTAGATATTTGTTGTTTATAAGGTACGTTACACTACAATTATTAATTTACCCAATTGTATTGTCTTTTTGTTCTTATGGTATGTTAGAAAAACACGTATTAATTCCCTTTTTTTGTATCGTTAAAATACGGAAGACTCGGAGGGAGGGGCTCGTGTCTCTCTCTCTCCGACTATCGCGTTCAACGATAATTTAAATATAGGAGGATTGCATAAGAGACACTAATAAACCCACAAATTCTGACGCTTAAGCTAAGAAATGGAAGTATATACTTTATTGGAACTTAACTTGTTGGGAAACAATGGATTACTGACCCGATCAGCTTTCCTGAGAACTGGTCTGGTGGTTTTGCACGGTTCCCCAATCCGTTCCATCAACCAAACAATGACCTCCCCAAAGGGTCGAGAGACCTCCTTCGCTTTGAAAGGCTCCTATTGAACGTTGCGGAGCGAGGATCGTATCTCTGCTGTATACCTCAGGATATCCTCAGGATATTGTCTATCGTTCGTGCACTGTGATGGATCTTCTCTCTCTGATTGTGCGAGTGTGTGTTCTCTAAAACCCAAAGTGATGAGTTTCAATAATTCACTCATTAAAATCTTTACTTTTTAAATAATTTACCACAACAATCTGGATGAAAAAGTATTTGTTTAATTTATGAAAAATGACGTTCCTTCGAAAATGATTATCACAAGTGATAACTCGAAATCAGAAAGGATTGAAACAATACAAATTAAGTAAAAAGTAGACACGTAATACCTTAAATTTTGTGGTTAAACGCAAGCGTTAATTTGTTCAGAGTAAAATTAACATACTCTTCTCATGTGCGAATTGGGCATAAATGCAAGAGTTCTAACTTATTAAAAGATTTAATATATAAAATATCATTTCAATTTGCGACTTAACCTAAAGTCGTATGATGTGGTGAGGCTAAGTCATCAGAGTCTTTCGACTTTTTTGGGCGAGGCAATTGGGAAGGTGAGAAGTAGAGTTGTCGGGATATCTAACGCACTAAACTGACTGGAAACACCATGCGTAGGCGAGGAAAACTCTAGTTGAAAAACTACTCTCCCTTTCACCGATACGTTGCAAGGGAGGATGCTACCACAACACCACTACTCTCTTTCGTGAAATAAAAAGGTATCGGCGAATCTCTTGTCAATATTTTTCTAATTTACTTATGAAATAACACGGAAAACTCACAGACAGCTAATTTACTTTGCGTTTGTCGAAGGGCTTGTCAATGCAATCTGATGCAGCTCCGTGCTTTTCTCAATCCGCGCCCCTCGTTCCTACAGTATCCTTGTGGTTCCACTTGGCACCCTCCGCAACCCCAGGAACAGCACGAGGGGAACACCGAGGAATTCAAACAGCATTTTTCCCTTGCAAGAAGTATAAGGTACAATTGCTTTTCCAAAGAGAAATTAAACTAAATATCCAAATAATATGAAATGTTCAGTTAAATATTATTTTAAAACTATTCCAAGATTGTAAATTCAGCTTTACCTATAACATAAATCACGAAACAAACGGTCACATAGTTTACTCTTCTAGTAGTTTAATGAAAATAAGCAAACTATTCTGGCGCAGAGGAGAATCGATATATCAGAATTACGGAGTATGTAATGTTTACAGGAAGTACCCTCCTTATTATACTTAACAACCATACGTAGTAGGCTACAACAAGAACATTACTTCTTCTGGATAGGCTTTCTGAATAATTGAATTAATTTTTCCAACGTTGAAACCTCATTGACAATGGTCAGTAGACTCGATAGCGTCAATTTTCTTAGAAAGAGGGTTGTGCATGTTGACAAAGAAAAAGCACAACTCAAATGTCAAAGAAAAAAGTCGAATAATATATTCTGCCCACTGTGACCTTTATACCGGAATTAGCTTACATAAGAATAAATTACACCATTAAACCACTTCATAATTATTGATAAGACACATTATTTAGAGATAAATTAAGAAAAGGAAAACATCGGCTACAATGCTGCTACTAAAATTCACATTCAGTTTCTCGTATGACTAGAATCTTACAGAATTCATTCGTAATTCGTTCGAATTCTCAGTGCTAATAATGTATGAGAGTATCGGTATGTTATGAACTTCAATATTACACTTTGCGCCACTGGTTTCTTATGGATAGTGGTTGCTTTCCATGGGGTGACCTCGGGTTCGATTCGAGTTTTAATATAAGCGAAATTTCTCTCTTCAATGTTTCATTCCCTATGACTGTGATAGCTTATATTTGTGCAACAGCAGTAATAACCTGGATATGGAAATCTGGATTAATACATTTCTCTCGTGTATATCACGAGTGTCGGATGTGTAAACTATTGCAGATCTCAGTATCGCTAGTTATGGACATCCATAGTTGGCCGAAATGAAAGCACACAAATTTCGCGGACAGCAAGTCATAGCGCCTGAAATCCTCATAAAACGCAACCAGCAGTACATTGAGAGGAACCATAACTCCATGAAAATAAATATTCATCATCCAAATAATTGCAATAAAGCAGAAAATTTGTAAGCACCATGAACTCTTATGACCTCATATGATATATCTTAAGTTCGCATCGATTCAACTTCTACAAATATTGCTCACGGTCAATGACATTAAGAAACTTGTTTTCTCCCAAACCCGTTAAAACACATTTTGTTATGGAAATAAATTTTAATTGATTTGCAAATAATAAAAAATTCTTCAAAAAACTGTAAGGTTCATATCAGAAATATTACGGTTTGAAAAGTGATCGACATCCGCGTCGGCTGTAGCACGAGATCATGCGTGGGGATTGGGGGTCCACAAACGTAAAAAGAGAACGTTTTCTTATAATTTGCTTGCGTCCACCTCCCCTTGGAAGGGACGGGTTCATTGAGAAATCGAAACACAATAAAGCAATTAAAGATATAATAGCAGATCTTGAACAAAAAGAGTCTCATATTGACTCAGTTTCTAGACGAGGTTGCCCTGATGGCCGTAGCCGCAGAGACAAACTGAACTGAGTTATCATGACATAAAAATAATTGTATTTGTATATTGTCTATTTTAATGATATGTAGTTAAATTATATTGAAAAGAAAATTGAAATTTGTATTGTAGATATCAAATAGATTTTACAATAGCTATTTTATCAACTTTTTGTTATTAATCCTGTTGTTTTCAAATAATTGTTACTTGTGAGGCATCATTATAAAGATTTTCTGAAGGAGAAAAAAAATCTTACACTAACTATATATCATTTCTTTTTAATACAAAATGAATCGGAATTGTGAAACGATTGTCAACTGCCTCCCAGATGATGCTACTAACGACTTCATAAACTTAGGTTACGTTTACGTTTATTAATCTTACTAAGTATGTATACTTTAATAGTGAAACATCGAAAAATACGTTATCTAGCTCATTTACTACTCGCGCGATTCTGTGAGCCCGGTGGATGGTACTCGAACGATAATACTGTATGGCTTAAAAATATTCGCTCTGGCCCATTTGTACGTACAATATTATTTATTAGAATTTGTGAAAAAAATATTGGTCGATATTTTTATTTCGAAACAAACATGACCGGAAGTGAAAGAAAACGTAAAACATAGTAACAAAATAATGTAAATTATAAGAAAATTAACAAAATCACAGTATAACTTTTTTTAACTAGACATGCTTAAAGTGGAGAAAAGAATTTGTGTAGATGTGTGATAGTAATGTCGTCTGGAAGCAAATTCCTGCGAACATCTTTTAGACCTTACAATATAAGCTGGGAATCGTCATAATTTTAAATAAAGCCTCATGTTTCTTCCATAATTAAGGTACCATTATCTTCTAGGCGACCGATTTATCTCATGCAGTAGGATTAAGAAAAATTTTTTAACAACAATTTGCATCGAGATGTTGTAGAATGGATATCAGGAAAGAAATGCTATTTGAAGAAAAATAGATTCCCTATTGATGTCAAAAAATTCCTTTAAGTTCACAACTTGATTCGACTGTGAGAAAAACATTTAAGTTACAACATCAAATACCTTTCACGTCAAATATTATATCTACGACATATGTTATGGTACTTCTTCATATTGTTCTCTTTTATTCTCCGTCTATTTATTAACGATAATATTTATTCTGATGCCGTTATATAGGAATGTAATGGAAAAACAACGAAATTGTAGCAAGACTGAATTCATATGGGTCTTATTCATTTGACATTATCAACGAGTAGAGAGTTGTTTGCACACCAAAGCAGAGAATGGTAACGCTTTGAGGTGCGGGTGAATACGATACGAGGAGGAATCGAGGAATAGTGAACAGTAGTAATATAGAAATTTAAAGTACGCTTGTATTAACCACTCCTCATCTCATTATGAATTCAGATGATAATAAGCTAACAGAATTTATGCCCATACCATTCAAAAAATGCATATGCATATTTGTTTCCTTGAGATACAAAAAAAGCTCATAATAAAAACATCACAAAGTTTTATGATGTAACGTAAATATTTACTCTTCAATTATGACAATTCAAACATAACAATTTACTTAGTTCATTATTCCCTGCACAACAATTGTTAAAATTTGTGGTAAATGGACGGATAATATGTGAAAATTCACCGGTATTAAAAATATTTATCATTAATTGCTAGTTATTCCAGTGTGTCCAGTTTTATATTAGGTATTTTGCGGAAACATTGTTTTCCGAAATGGTGATTACAATGTTCGAAAGATCACAACTATTTAGCTTTACATAATATATTTTAAACAAAATAGAACGCACGTTCAGGATATGGAATCACCTTCGTCTTATTAAATTTTCGTAGTACTTTCGGTTACATTTATGGGACACTCGGTGTATTTCGGACTTGCAGCCACCGTAGGGAAATGGAATCAAAAATGTCGAGTGAAACCCGATGAAAAAACGCGGATAAAACATCAGTTTCATGTTTCGGGGAAGGATTCGAGAGGCTCGGATCCCTTAAAGCACTGGCACATGAGTCAGGGAGTTTAACCCTCCCCACACTTACCCCCTTCCCCACCAACCACTCTCCGGAAACACGTCGACGCCCTTCCAACGCCTGAGGTTGCATCGCGTCTCGAGGGACGCTCTTCTCCTTCCACCCTGTATCTATCAACAGCTCGAGACCTCCGGCTTCCCAGCCTCCTCCTGCCCCCCGCATGTTCTAGTCACCGGAATCCCTGATCGCTGGTCAGGTCACGACCTGGCGCTCGCCAGCACACCAACCGAACTCCTGCACGTTCAACCCATGCACCCTCCTGTTGCCGAGCATTGCTGGCTCCGGACTGCGAAAACTGTGGATCACCAATGGAAGGCCGAACAATGGAATCACAGGAATCCGAAACCTTAATAACCTCAATTGCACTGCAATCTAGAAAACTTTTCTAACTTAAACGTCTGCTTCCAGGGATGATTTAACGATTTTTCTGGAGAATAATTCTGCGTTGGGCTGTCTTTGGACCAGAGATTTGCGATAATACTACTGATGAATTGTAAGTATAAACATCATTGAAAAGGTAAAGAACGAAAGAAGGAAGGAAAAGAAAAGAAGCATGGGAAATACTGGGATAGCAAAGATTCATTTCTTAACTTTCTTGTCACATTTTGCAGACTACTGAAAAGTACTAAAGTTTGTAATAATAAAAATTTAAATAAATAATATTTTAGGGGTTATTGCTCATTAAAATGAACTTTATTTTATGTGACTCGACGTGGCATGTCGCTTGACAGACCGATTGATCACTATTCTTTACAATTTCGTGATCAGTAGTGTCTCAATTATAAAGCATGAGATAATGTGTCTTTGATTTTGTAAGAGGGGCACGACGTCCTCACGGCGAAACTCCCTAAAGCAGATGCTTCATTGAACACAGAAGAGGGTGAATAATAAGTGTTTTTTGTGTGAGAATCAATAGCTGGAGGGTAGAAAATACTACAAGAAAACCTGAGGTAGTCACGCATGTTCCATTTTGAAGATTATGACTCAACTGTGAGAAAGTTAAAACTTTGACATATTCTCTGAAGCATGAGGAGGCCACAGATCCTCAGACAGAGACAAGGCTTGCTGTCCTCACCCTGTGAGTAAGCGTGTTATCATCTCTCCGTGGAGAGCGTGCTTGAGTATTTACAGCCTGGTGACATTAGCCCCACTAAATGCAATGTGTGACAACAGAGATCCACGCTAAATAAAAAATTAACAGTTTAATCCAAGTAAGTTTGAGATGCTAGAATTAATCTAAGAAATTAGAATGCGGCAAATAAAAAGAATTAAATCATCACGTATTTTCAATACGCCATAATTATTAATTAATATCAAAACCAGATAAAACTTGAGTTCTTCCCTTCTCTGGCTGCCTTATAACGCCACATATCATCTTGACTTCAAATGTATCATGCAGATAGCGCCCTCGTTCTAGAGCATATTCTTTTTCAGGTACCACAAAATGACGTCAGTTTTCTTATTCTCCTTCGCTTAAGCTTTGTTATTTTCTGGAAAAGAAAGTTGATCCTTCACGAACACCGATCACTAGCATTTTCTCTTGGCGAGAAGAATTAATTTTACAGTTTAATGAGAGACATTTATTCTCTTTATCTAAGAACTCATCACTTGTAATTTGACACATGTATCTAAGAACTCATCACTTGTACGTTTCGATCAATGTGATTTCGACTGCTAATCTTTCATTTTGCTGAGATACGCATAGTGATCGTTACTATCATATCTCATTTTCTTTGAAGACAATAAACTCTTGTAAAACCCTTAGAAATAAGGTTACATCTCTCGTTCCCTAGCCATGACTGGGCGTGACAATGCGATAAAAAATTGATAAGCATGAAAATTGACAAACTACGACCCTTCAAAATGTGTACACCATTAGTTGCTATGGTTGACCGTGAATTTGGGTCGGCCGTATTACCATTCAAGATGCATTCATTAAGGTGACATGTGATTCTTGTTGATCGTGATAACGTCATGTATTGAATAATTTTAGGCAAAGTATCGTGACTTTGAGTATACCTTGTAGATGTCATTCGCTGGCAATGAAGTATGTCGTTTTTATGCGTTATTTCCTTATTTTCAATATCATTTACGACTATTGAAAATACCCGAATCGAAGACTCATTATTTAGATGAAAGTGGAAATAATATATAACCCGCCACCCTTCTTTACATACACATTATAAACTTTGTGGAATTACATCGACAAATATCGTAATTACTTTCCCACAAACTGTTAGAAAATAAAATATGTCCGAGTGCACTGATAATCGTAATGAGCTGCGTTAGCAGACCTACCAGTAGAATACGGTAATAGAATAAAAGAAATGTCACACTTCATGAAATTATATTGCGCAAAATTATACATATGAGAAAAATTTAGTAAGGAAAAAGGAAGCACGCACGTGTCAGTCTCAACCCGGCTCCAGCGAGCAGCATTAAATCAGAAGATGGCTGTGCAGAATGATAAAACTCTTTTGAGTAGATGGTGTTCTCCAGACCTGCCCAGTGCTGAGCTCCATTCGTGAAGTAGGATGGGGCATTGCTACTCAATTGTCTACTTTCCATTTTATTGGGTCGTGCTCACCATGATGTGTAACCAAACTACGATTAATTTCATTGAATTACTGGCTTATGTATTTTTCCAAACTTTTAGTTACTCCTATATTAACCAGTAGACCAAAATCTGGCCTACTGCAAACCAGCTCGTAAACTCAGGAAAAAGAATTCATCTTTATATAGATACTTCTGAATACAAAAATTATATATTGGAGAGTTACTTAGCAAACAATTTACAGAAGAAATAATGATAGTGAGGGTTTGTAAACGGTTAATCGATTTTATTGTAAATTTCAAGTTTTTTCAGCAGAAACAACTACCAGAGAAGGCAATAACCTAATTTTATGTATTTGTTTAGCTTATTCTAAATTATGTCTGTTCGATTATTCGGGCACTTTGTGTACATAATGTCCCATAGAGTAAAAATTGAAGAGATGATAGAGCACATTAATATTGCATCCACGTGACCGGAAATTTCTCCGAGAAGAGATAAAATGACACTATGTCAGAGTAAGAGCACCAGACAAAGTGGCAAATAGATGATTTTTAAGGGTAATTAAGAAAGTTATATTGGTTTTCAATGTTCAACACTGAAAAATGACAACACAAGTTCAAAGTTCTGTCCATTAACGGCGATACAGGCGTCGCACCGTCATACTTTAAATGTCATCTGTACGTCAACATTGTATCATTGTTACATAATGAGCTCTTACGAGAATGTAACTTAACTTGATTTTTGCATGATCTGTAACTTTTCTAATATTTCTCTAATAATAATATACTAGAAGCTCCAATTTTGGAAATCTACTCAAGAGAAAAAATTAGACGCAATTGTCAAAGGTTTCGTTGCCAAAACATTTCGCATGTTGCTTTTTCTCTCCTCAGGTGAAATAGTTGTAAAACCCAACTTCATTCTCACATTTAGTTGAATCATCGGAAATATGCTATAAAAAAGTTTTAAATTTACTTACTAAAAGCTCGAACATGCTGTTTATGAGGTATTAAAACTCTCGTTCAATTGCAGCGTATGAACTATTCACCATATTATAATGGAATACTTTCAAAATCACGGGACTATTTAAATTATAATACATTAATTTTATATGAACATGGTATGAAATGATTTTAAATGTGTTAATGTAATCTCACTTTAGTACGAACTTCCATGCAGTGTGTTTGCCTCATTTAACACACGAGAGAACTCTTCGATATGTGATATTCCGGAGCTGTAACTTTACAGAAATATTCTTCTTAACTGTGTTTCGGAATGAGGAGTCAATATTTCAGGAGAGTTGAATTCGGACTCAGGATATCCAATGATAAGGTTTACGAGCCACAACTCGGAAAATATGGGACGAAGACTCGGTATTTCCTTCATCTTCCAAGACCTCTCTCCCGGGATTGACTATATGCGAAGCATTCACGAAGCATTAAAGAGAAAATGATTTGAGGAAAATATTTTCATAAACTGCGGTTGGACGGTTATCGCGAATTGACATGCACCCAAATGTGTTCGACAACCGGATGCTTGAATAGCCAACTCGGATCGCAGAGATACTTGCATTATTCTCGCATCGTTGATTTACTACAGTATTAATGAATGCAAAAATGCTAACCCCTTATATCAAAGTTGATATTTCCAAGTCACTATTCCATGCTTGATAGTATTCTCAAAACTTAACCTGAGAAGCGGACGAGCAACAAAGCCACTGACGCTCACCACCTCAACGTTGAAGGCAAAAAACCTTTCAAGTTAATGCTTCTTTGTTTGAAATGGTTTCTAATGGTTTGCAACGAGGTGAATGAAGAATAACGATAGAATAGTAACGCCATTATTTATGCGTGTGAAGTTACTGACAGAAAAGAAAATATACGACTGAGAAGTAGTCATCAACGAAGGAGAGTCTGCACAACTGAATACGCAAATGATTTGGCGCACAGTCCGAGAAATTTGGAATGACCAGCTGAGACAGGACAGGAGAAGTTACAGCCTTAAATTTAATGGCGTAGTAATAGAATTATAAGAAAGATTTGTTACACAACTATCAGCCGTGAATAGTTACTGTTCTATAATTTAAAACTGTGTGTGCCTTCTGTGTACACGTAACTATTCGGGAAGTATGGTATATTATAGTCTGTAAAATATCGGAAGGCTATCTTTCTTCCGAGATGTCTTGGCCCTTAGATGCTCACTGATTTATCACATTTAACTCACACCATCTTCCTCGCCATTGGTGGCTGGAATGATTAACCTACTGGATAATTCTTATAGCAAATTATATTTTTAACGTGACAGTAAAAGACAAATTTTTTGATTGCTAGAAAAGGTTGTTGTTTTATCTCATTTTTCTCAGAATTGTGAAGAGAATTCGAAGTTAAAATAATGTTTGTCATTTACTTGCACAGTAGAAAAATAATTTGCAAAAAGAATTATTCAGCAGGTGAATCATTCCGACCGCAAAAGGAAAGGATGTTGGTGTGAATGAAAGGTGACGTATCAGGGAGCATCTCGGCGTCAAGACGTCTTTGAAGGAAAACGTAGTAACAGAGTAAGGGATGTATTCAGTCTTCCGATATTTTACAGACTACAGTTACATTCCAAACCGACAGCGGTAGACTGACGATGGTTGTGTCTCGGCTTCCACCAAATTGCTGAGTGGTAGAGCATAGGTTCAAACATTTGGAAATAAAAATTACTGTGAATACTGCATTTTATCTTACGTGAAATTTAGCTACTGATATTACTGGATGAGATAGTTTTTTGTTAGAAATTATTCATTTGACATCTTTCAATAGAGGGTTGATAATATAGATGGAATATTGAGAAACCATTAGAAATCAGATTTTCTTTACTTTTATTTTCATAGGTGACAATTATTCTCAGTTTAGACACTTTTTCCTTCTTGGATATATCTGAACGTAAATTCGCAATCAAAGCCGTACTTTTCCAATGATGATAAGAATCTTCAGAGTGAAATTTTCGAGATTGAAGTACATTTCACTCGTAATATGAAATAGAAAACTTTTCACGCGGTGTTCACTTCGACAACAAATAGTGTATCTCTCAGAGTAAATCGAATTGCTCAGAATTCTCTGCTGCAAATACCCCCCTCGCAGATAGAACCATACTACCATTTCTAAACCAATGTATTCCACTGACGGTTTAATCCCTCTTGATATCCTTGTGTCTCAATCTTTTCACTTATCAACTCCAAGGTAAAACTGTGCACACTTGAGTATGGATCAATGTTGTTGATCTATCCACCGTTCGAGAACGCCAAACAACAGTCTAATATTAGACTGGGACCATGTACCAGTCACTGCGTCCTCGATTGCTTATTCTAGTGACCGTACCCGCCGCGAGGTGTGCTAGTAGCGTACGCACACAAAGGCTGGAGGACCCTTCCACACATGTTCGCAGCCCGTGACAAGCATTGACATCGCAACGCTTCTGGGCACCTTGCCTGCACCCTTCACCGGACTTATTTAGATATTAAGCGCTGTTTAGAGTGAAAACTACAAAGGGAGAGAAATGTGTACTATGAGTGGTCCCGGAAAATAGCTTGTTTATGTGGGCGAATGCAGTATAAATTTATAAATTTATTGTCAAAAAACAGTACAAACTGCGTATGACCGCGTGGAGGAAAAAAAACTAATTTACTCTCCGGAAGCAAGCAAGGGACCATCCCATCAATTCCGATCAAGGGCCCTAAGGCAGAGGCNTTACATGTACAAGTTATTATCCAACTATAGATTATTCTGAGTATAGTGTTTAAAAATCATAAGAATTGAAAAAACACTAAATTCACGATTTATTGTTACAATAAACACGCCCCTAGACAAAGCCTAGAGAACCTGTATAATAAATCCGCCTCTACCCGAAGGAAAAACGGAGAAAAACCCGGGCCAGGATGGGGCTACAGAATTTATGTACACAACCGTGCCAAAGTTGAGTACACATAAAACTAAATTAATATGAGCCATAAGACAACACAATCATGCAAGAAAATAGTTTTTGAAATTGTTATAAGTTGTTTAAAAAGTACTACAGCAATGGCGTGATAAAGTACAAGACGAATTTAACTTTTATTAAAATCAATAAATTCTTTTACTTTGTAGAAGCACTGGTGCAGGATGTAGTTTTTAACCCCTGACTTGAACAGATTCAATTTCATAATGTCTTTTATATTCTTGGGCAGGGAATTATATTATCATTTTGCTAATCTAGTTGAAAACGGAACATTTTTCAAGACCTTTGCATGTATTGTCAAATAATTTATGACTGATTCCAAATTGCAAGACTTGGAGATGGAAGAGTTGACTTATTAGTTGTACTGTTTCTCTGGATGAAAACATACATTGAAAGAAATGAAAATATTCATTAACACATGAAATAATAAAAATTATAAACATACATCATTTAACCAGTTTCTTTGCTGCACGCGCGACGAGAGCCGTAGCGTATTGCCTAGCGTGCTCGCCTTCTACCTCTGGTGTCGCGGGTTAAACTGTGCCGATCCAAGTAGGTAGTGGTGGACGAAGCGACAGGTTGTCTCGGGGTTCTCCTGTTTCCCCTGCCTATCATTCCACAACAACATTCACTCATCATCGTTCGCCGCATTCGCATTAAGAGGCCGTCTGAGCACAGGTGGTAGTCGTGAACAACGACCAAGACACAGAGGAACCTCAACCTTGCGGTGTCCCCGAAGCAGCAAATGCTGTAAGAAGTCCTATACTCC
The DNA here is from genome assembly GCA_002313205.1 of Laupala kohalensis. NCBI lineage: Eukaryota > Metazoa > Arthropoda > Insecta > Orthoptera > Trigonidiidae > Laupala > Laupala kohalensis. The sequence goes on along the minus strand of NNCF01130312.1, from coordinate 111,003 downwards.
AGATGCAATTCTGATACGATACATTACATTACATTACATTTGCTGCACGCGTTCATTTAGTTGAGTCGTGATTTGTAGGCATTAGAGTGCGTCATGTCTTTTGTCGCCTTGCGCCTCCTAGTGGCTTCGGAAAAGACTAGGTTGAGTATGTTACAAGAATCTTCAGTCAAGTTCAGTGCCTCATTGACTTGCCACTGCGAAATTAGAAAAATAATAAATTTTGAGAACCTCTAAAACAATCAATAAACGGTCAATTCATCTGCTTTTTTGGGGTGGTGGGGAATATCAAAATTTACTCAATGTGACGATATTTTCAACTTCGTCATGTTTAGTGACATTATAATTGCATTTGTAATATTTAATTCTGCTCACGAAGTAATGTTTCCCATTAATCATTGATCTCTAAACTTAGAATGACTGAATTCCCATCTATATCCATTCTGGGAAATCATTCGCACCGGTTCGTTCGTATGCAACACAACACGAGCCAATTTGGGATATTTTACCGGATTACATTACATTAAAACTAGAGAGAGCAATATCTGTTAACAATGGGCTACCTCAATGTACACTTAATTGTACATAATTTAACGTTCTGAGGAACTGTCTTGTATAAACCACGACAAGATTTATTGAGAGATCCGATTATCTCTCAAGACGTATATTGCATAGAAATTTATCCATAGTGCGTCCCTCCGGAACAATTACTTTGGCATAACACAACAAACTTTATCGAGAATATCAAGCTCGTTTCTTAAGCGCATGCCCATGCGTAATGCACGATAAATAAGTGGCACCGTCGCCTCAGAAGCAGTGACCCGAGGCGGCGTGCTGGGCGTCGACGCACCATCAGCTTAACACGCGCATGCACTGTGGATAAACGCCTAGCGGCCAGACCCGCTGTCAGCCAACGCAGTGGGCACACAGCGCAGAGGCGCTTCCAGCAACCAGAAAGCGCACCGCTTAATTGATCCTGGCGACGTCATCAATCTCGTTACGTGGTGACGGGAAGTTGCGGGAAGTCCCGTCTTGTGGCTGCGGCGGTCACGTGACGATGCGGTGCATCCACCACTCCCCTTATCCCTCACAGCATTCTCAGATGGAATGAGGGGCGGGTCATGGTGGTGTCAAGTGAAGGAGCACGTGAACAAAGTTGCCTTCAGACGCAAGCGTTCGCGCACTCTGAAATTTATTGTGAGTCGAAGCTTTACCTGACTTGAATAACTTGCCAAGTTAAAGATTTACCTTACTTAATGTATTTTGCTCGTATTTTATGCATCAAAACATAGTTCGTGATGCGCTGAGAAATGTATGTATAACCTTGTCAATTTTTTTGGGTGATTTATATTCATCCAGGCATTTAATGTAGTTATATCAATTTAAAAGTTTTGTCAACAATTCACTGGTATTCTTCAAAACAAAATCGAAACGTGGTTTATATTCGCTATGTGTGAACTGGTAGAAAATGAATCATAAATTGGACAAGTAATACAAATTGAATCAACACAGTTTTGTGATCCTCAGAAACACTACCCGCGGGGGTGTCCTCGTCCTCATTTGGTCATGACTGTCCACTCTAGAGCAAGACGCGCAGCTTCTCATTACCGAAGCACGCAGATTAATGCACAGCTGTCTCCTAAATCTGTCAGCGCTCTTTTGCAAGCGAGCCATCTATCGTGGACTCACGTCGCAGTGATTGGTCATCCATCCCTCCTGCTCCGAACCCGCAACCAGGAACCCCATTCGGCTCAACTGCTCCATCTGCTCCACACAGTTACTGGTGCGTTGGGGGAAGCAAGCGGAAACAAGGCGAGTGATCAATTAACACGGGGAAAGGAGTTTTGAAAGATTAATCCAGAATTATCATCACATTTATTTTCATAGTGTTTGCTAATGAGCGCTGTTTGACAAAGAACATTGTTGTGCACAAGACATTTTTCAATAAATCATATCATTTACGATAATAAATTATATGATTCTCATTTACCAACTTAAATTTTCATTTGTTACAGTCTGCTTTTCCATTTCATCACTTTTTCGAATTAGAAAGGAAGAAAGGAGGTTTAAATCAGTTAAAAATGTATTCTATATCCCGGTGAAATATATTTAACAAATGTATTTCTAGATGCTGGTCGTTTCTTAGTTCATTTTCCGATGAATATTTCCTTGGTTTCTAAAAGTTGTAAAATTAAGCACAGACTAGGAGTATATATGTGACCTGGATTTTTTCACCTGGTCTTTTGTCTTCCGGGGCCTGGGGGAGATGGAAGCATTGTGACAATTTACGCTTGGAAATAACATTTTGCGCTATTTTAGCACTTAAAATCTATAATGAATTTGGCATTTTTTCCCTATCTGAATTTTTGTTTTCTGAAAATGAAGACACGACATGTTAAAAGAGTACTCAATTACGATCAAAACATTGTTTTTTTCAAAGTGTTTCTCATTTTATCTCATTTGGAAATAGACCTAGATTATGAATAAGCATACTTTAAACAATTTTTTATTTCTACTGAACATTTATTTGCATAAAAGGTTTCAGAACAAACTTTATAGTTCATACTTCTGAGTTCATTAGTTTATATTTCTGTTTGAAGTCTAAAGAAAATTGAAGTAATATTATGTTGGATCTACATTTACGGTATCATGTTGTACCACAGAATGTGAATTATTTTCTCTTCGGTGGCTTACTTTAAAAATAATATGAAAACTGTTATGTTATGCCTTGAATAGTTCGACCACTTTCGTCAACAGCATATTTTTATCAGTTACTTTAAACAGTGACTTAATTCAAAAAGATTTTTTCTTGTGACATTCAAATTACAAATTAAATATTTAAGTTCAATGATACACTAAATACATTATCATTGCATTTTTATACAGATTTTCATTACCAATGTAAGTGGAATATCACTATGTAAAACGTTGATATAACTTAACTTTTCAGATTCGTGTATGACCAGTTTTCTGTTCAGCAAACCTCGAAACCATGTGGCAAATATCAATATTTTAACTACACTACATAAAACTCAATATATTGGTCAATAAATTATCTTAATCTGGAGAAAAATAATCTCTCTACCGAACTGAGTCGTGTGACATAGTAATGACGTGGTTAAGTAGTTTTGTTACGTAACGTCTCCTACCTGCCGCGACCGCGCGAGATCTGTCAGCGCGTCACAGCACCAGTAAGCAGACCCGCTTTATTCAAATTCGCGAGGATAAATCTCGCGTCTAAGTTAGTATCCTCGCAGTCAGCGTCGGGAGATAGATGGACTCACATGTATTACTTTACGGCACATCGATGACTTTTGGTAACCTCGAGTAGAGGCAACTGCGAATAACGTCTATAACTACAAACCACCCTAAAAATATTTTTCAAATATCAAAATTTAACACAACTTAAGAAAATTTGTAACTTGTAAAATTTTGACTTTAACAATATTATGTTATTTATTTTTACAGTACTTCCAGTGAAACGATTTGTTTCCCAAAAATAAATTTACATTGCTAAACCGCTATTCCTTTCACCGCCCCATATATTGTTCAGCCTTCCCCTTTATGAGTACGCTTAGTTAAGAATTTTGTGAGCCATTTCAGTATACTATTTTCTCATGTTTGCGCAAACCATAATTTTCTTTTGTAGTATCACGAAACAAGAAAATGTAAGACCAAAGTTACGAGTGGGTGACAATTTTCGTGCTGAAAAACTTAAACATCATTCATAACTCAAGTCCAAAACATTTCGTATGTTCATCCCATCACAAAAATGATGATAACACAAAGCTTATTGAGAACATCCACAGAATTTTATAACAACAACAATAATAATATGAACTATGAAAGAGGATAATATCGATGAATAAAGGAGATATTTGGTCTCTTCGTGCTAGTAAAATATAAGTTATGTGAGGCTCTTTTTAGATTACACTGAAGCGCAAAATGAGAAAGTGAAAGGAAGCGTAAGAAGAAATACTGAAGTAATATTTTACTTTCGAAATCAGAAAGAGAAATTGGAAACGAATGTGACGAAGAAATCACGATCACAAGATTGCCTTGAAACCACGGAAGAAAGTTGCGATCGGCAATATCCTTGATAGGTGGGCAGCGCAGGACAATAAATCTCCCATGTTATTGGGGTGAGCTTTTCTGGGCACTTCTATGCGACATTAGAGTCTGCCCTCTGGCGTTATTCAACGCACAAACATCATTTTTACTGGCTCATTAGAGGTGTACGGTATCGAAATGGGCGTATTGCATTTCGGAGTTAAATGTTTTCGTCACGATAAATTGTACCTGATAAAATCAATCTCAGACATCGTCATTATGTACATTTGTGTCATCCAACGAAACGACAGATCGGTGACTCCAAAGTAAAGTGACTTTATTTTGCATGATAAGGTCATAGGAAGTGCTTTAGAATGCTCTATACCTCATCTCGCAAAACCTGCAATTATTCAGACAGGCCCATTTCTTCTTGAGCTAATCATACAGTTTGTTTCTTTACTTGACTCTTCAAAATATTTTGAGAAATCAACAAAACGAAGAAAGTGGTGTGAGTTAAACTTCGGGGTTTGCTCAAAAATATTGCGAGTTGAATACAAGATCGGTTTGGCCAGAACCCTCCCTCGTCTGATTGTATTCTTATTTCTGTTTACATTATTCTCTCAGGAAATATTATGTTAAATATTTTACTATTTACTACCAGTACAGTAATATCTCATCAATTATGATTCTAATATAACCCCTCTATTAGGAAATAAAATGATACTTTTAATTTGGCTAATGCATGTCGTGTTAGAGGTTTTTAATACTCTGTAAACTCTTTGAGGTGCACTGAAAAATAGAAAAAATTGTCCTATGATAAAAACTTAATAAAAAATAGGGAAATAAGTAAAATATTTTGAGAACGTTTTAAGTTAAAACTTGAGTGTAACTGATTTGCTGGTGTTCATCAGTAATGCTTTAAAATTATTTTATGTACACAAAAATTAAGTATTTTAACTTAAGAAACTGAGATATTATGACTTTTCACAGAAGTACGTCACGTCTACGTTGATCGTACCAATAATATCCCAGTTTTGTTGACACGATTTTTAACTATGACATGAGAATGGATCGACGACAGAAAATGTGATTTTGCAATTTAAATCTACTTCGCTGTAGCACACCGAGTGGTGAGGAAACACGATAAGTAAAATGAGAACATGATGGTCGAGATAATTACCGAATAATTACTTGAAGAGAGTGTATAATAAATGTATCAGAAGAATATCCTTTTTGGAAACAGCATATTTTTCTTTAACACATTTTGTATTCATTTATACGGTTAAAAGGGTAATAGAGGTTCCAGTATTTCAGTCTGATAAATTCGTATACCCATTTTCTAATAGAGTGCTGCGATACTGATGATATAGATTAGCAAAAAGCTTTTTCATACCATCCCGTATGTCTTAATTCTGCAATAATAAATTTTCTCTCATGAGGTTTCAATTCGAATTCCCGATGCAATAATTATGAAGCCTACTCTCTCTCGGTTCTTCAAAAAGAAACTAATTTCACCGAGATTACCAGACGTTTTGTCACTGGCATATCACAGTAAAACAATTTTTCTTTGTGTAGTTAAAATTATAAAATGGAAATTATTTTCTGATTGTTCTTGGACGAAAGCGGATTTTTTTTGTTAATTCAGCAGAAAAGTAATATTTATATTTTCCAGGCAAATGTTTGCAGTACATACGGGACCTGTTCCGGACGAAAAAAATACAACAAGCTTTTAACTTTCTGAATTCATTTAATTCGTAACGTTATTTAACTAATACGAAGTATTATCAAATTTTTTAACTATTCCGAAAATATTGCTTGTAAGTTGTAAATACTAAAACAACTCAAATTTTGAGATTAATAATAATAGTATTAATGATCCTGCCATCCCTAGGCCGGGGCATCTTGGTGTTCAATATTTCTTGAGCATCCTCTTTTTCTAACTGGTATCTTTTCTGACATTTACTTCATTTTCAATGTTTTTCTCGAAGAATCAAACAACAGGAAAACACAAAGGAAAGAAACGTACACATACTAACATGTCTAGTAATTAGTGATGAGATAATTTAAGTGCGACCTCGAAACTTCAAAGTTTCAAATGAGTGTACACACACTACGAGTCAGAACTCGGTATCTCCGCAATAACGTCCACGTTTCATAAAAAAGTTTTGAAACACTGTTCGTACGTCAACTGTAGCCTGTTCCCTTCGAAGTTTGATACAAGAGGGAGGGATCAAGAGGAGACAAAGTTCGACCGGAATATGTGGGTATTTGATATATCGGAGTTCTCTGTGTGCGGGTCGTTTTACACGAGGAATCGTTGCAAGATTCAAGGGATAAGAGAAAATCTTCGTTACAGACGGGTGCGACATATGTGGGTTTTACCAGATTTCAATTCTACACCGACTCTTTATAGACGCCATCTGCTTATATCTAAGATATCGCGGAGTATAAAATAAATAAATAAATTGTAAAATGCAGTACAAACTGCGTGTGACCACGTGGAGGACAATAAACTAATTTACTCTCCGGAAGCAAGCAAGGGACCGTCCCATCAATTCCGATCAAGGGCCCTGAAAATAAAGTAAAAATTATTTCTACGAATATTCAATTTTGAATTAAGTTAAATGAATGAAATATAATCGCCATGCTACGTTTTACATTTATTACTCTATGAAAATAATTTATGCAGGTTTCTTATTTTATTAAGTACAGAAAATTTGTTTTTTAATTTCCTTATTTTGTATATTATACAAAATATTCCTCAATCCAATAACGTTACACTACAAACAATTCGTATTACAGTTCATGAATATGCTTCTTGAATATATGCAAATGATGATTTGTTTACCTTTCTAAGTGGGTTATTGACATAAAACTTCAAAGAAATAAAACTACATAATTGCCATTAACTCTTCGTATTTCAGTTCGTCCACAATTAGGCTCTGCTCTATTTCGTACTACCACGGAATTTAAACTATCAGAATTGCACTTATCTTCCAAACACTCATATGATACTTTCCCATCACAGATAAGGTAGTATGAGTGACTTGTGAACTATATTTGAATGTCCTCAGTTGTCTTCAGTGGAAGAATTAACTATTATCTCTCACCTCGACAAATATAACTTGAACCTTGAGGAGCTGATAACACCATCTTGAAGTTGTACGGGCTCTCATAGATGAAACTTCTGTAGGGACGGTTTTTAAATAAAGCCCCATGTTATTTCTATTGCAATCGATATAAAAAGCTAACACTTGTGTCATAAATTTAATACATAATATAGCAGTACAAAATCGCTTTAGTCTTACTGTACAGTTGAAAAAGGTATACAATATTTCCGTTGATATGACAACACGCAGCGAACTATTTTTATTCTTGTTTGGAGTGTGCTGAAAAGTTAAATTGACCTTTGTCTTGAGGTCCTTGATTGCATCCGATGAGGAAATTAGTTTAATCCATGTGGTCATACGCAGTTTATTACTGCTTTTATTAAACTTATTAACTTATTATATTATAATTAACTTATTATATTATAATTATTATTATTATTAACTTATTATAAGTTTATTTATTAAACTTATTAACAAAAACTCCAATAAATCGTAGCAGTCATTCTTATTCGGTACCCAATAGTTAGTATTCAACTGAAGACTATGGTGGTCATACCAAAAACCATTTTTCAAATACATTGTTTCACTTTAAATGGTATAATTAAATATTCTAATATTTTAATACATTCATGAGATATTGTGACAAAGGCTACGTTTAATCTAAACAAAATAGATACCATTATAGAAAATTTCATAAATGGTTTTATGTTTTACTAGCGTCGGGCACGCTCCTACAACCTTAAGAAACCTCGCTGTTACGAAATGCAAAGTTCGTGAACGATTATTGCATCTGTAGTAGAGAAAATACCTCCAGAAAGCATCAGTCTTTCACATTTTAGCATTAGGGATGTGAGAAGGCAAAATGACTTCAAGAAGTCGTTGAAATCCACTAGGAGATGAAAAAAATCACTTCGAAACGATGGGACTTTTTGAAGTTCCCCTTCTGACTAGAAGTGTTGACGAACATTATATAAGTGACAGAATTACTGTCACCGTTGCAAAATGGATTAGCAATGTAGTTTGAGTTTTAGTCGAATGTTTACGATTTACGGCAGTTCTCCCGGGAAATGTTAGTCAAATCAAATTCTAATTATTATTTTTATTTAAATTAAAAAAATTAATACATCTAATATATTTCTTTGTTTGTATATTTGTATGATAGTTTGATGATTAATAGTAACTAGTGAAACAATCTCATTTGTACGAAAATATTTGTTTATGAAGAAAGCAAATACACTGTGAACTCGCTTGACTCCCTTTCTAAGGTGTATGGTTTGCCAATAATCTGTACGTGTCCTGGGTGACAATGGTCGTCAGGACGAAAACCGCGAACAAAACTTTTAATATACTTTTAGAAAGTATGATGAACTCATTAAAAATATTCTCATATTTTAGGTGTATGACTACAGTTTAAAAACTTTCATCGATTGGGAAAATAGTTTATTTTTCAGACATTTTTTTCTCGTAAGACGCTACATATTTCATCAAAACATTAAATAGTCTATATATTGCTTAAATGGCCAATGAGGTGTGTATGAAAGCTAAAATTGATATCATATATCAATGCATCTATGAATTAAAATTGTAAAAGTTCAAAATATTTAATTCATTTCCGTAACTATCAGAACTATCTTACGAATTGAGAATAGAGAGTTAAGATATGAAAGCGCTTGTTTGCTCATCCAGTAGGAATGTATTATAATAATTAATTTATTGTCAAAAAACAGTACAAACTGCGTATGACCACGTGGAGGACAATAAACTAATTTACTCTCCGGAAGCAAACAAGGGACCATCCCATCAATTCCGATCAAGGGCCCTAAGGCAAAGGCGGATTCAAAAAAAATCAGCAAAAGTTCCTAGATAAGATAAAAGGTTAGCTGCGAGTTATAATACATATATAATGTCAATATGTTTGTAATTTAACGCAAATATGTTTGTAAATTTACATGTCAAGTTATTATCGAACTATAGATTATTCTGAGTATAGTGTTTAAAAATCATAAGAGTTGAAAAAACACTAAATTCACGATTTATTGTTACAATAAACACGCCCCTAGACAAAGCCTAGAGAACCTGTATAAGAAATCCGCCTCTACCCGAAGGAAAAACGGAGAAAAACCCGGGCCAGGATGGGGCTACAGAATTAATGTACACAACCGTGCCAAAGTTGAGTACACATAAAACTAAATTAATATGAGCCATACGGCAACACAATCATGCAAGAAAATAGTTTTTGAAATTGTTATAAGTTATTTAAATTATTATCAAAAGACGTGGAACCCTTTGCCAATGGCCATGGGTTTGACTTCCGGTGAATGAATGCACACCAGTCAAATGTGAATTGTCTTATTACAATACACTGAAATATGTAGGAATCAAATGTAAAGATTTACAAATACACGAATTCAACAAAATAAAACAAATTTTGGATGAGTGAACCCTCAGAGTAGCATAAGAAGCGAACAAAATGAATACGACATAAGCAAATAATAAATTATGATGATATAAAACACATAACACATTTGTGGTTGAAAAAAGAGACTCCAGGCAGAGAAATGTTTCATTACAAAGATATTACTTTAAGATTATATAATAGTAAAAACTTGAATAGTTCAATGTTTAAAATCTTGCAATCTCAAAAGTAAAGAAATTTTTATATTTCAGACCATTACAGAAAGTGACACTTAAAATAAATTTATTTCCTTTCCTTGCAATGACATTAACGTCATCGCCCACCATTCTAAGAGCCATTCTACAGAGTAACATTGGACAAAATGGCATGACGAGGAACAGATTATTTGCTTTTTTTTCGAGAAAACAATGAAATATCTCCAATTTTAGAGTCATATGCACGAACTCACAACATTCATCTAACTACTACTAATCTCTCCCTCATCCATTTGTTATTTGTGAGTTGGCGTCATCAAGAGGATGAGCCTGAAGAAAACAGTATAATCTACTTACCATTACGTCATGAAGTGGTTCCGTACTCATAAAGATATAAAAGAGAGAATAAGAAACGAATAAAAGAATCATCGAAAAAATTCGATTGTTCGTAAATGTTATGATCAAGAGTCTGATTTAGTGTGTTATATCGGAGTTATTCACCTCTAATGATTCAAATTCCTGTGTTTTATGAACAGAAAATATGGATGGCATGTGTAGGTCAGCTAGCGCAGGCACAAATATAGCGTCTGTGTAGCGTGATGCAAACACATTATCTCAAGATGCAGTAGACATCGCTCTTAAAATACGAGTAATCATAATATACATTTAATAAACTCCACCGCTATGACAGGAAACACGTATTTTCCATTCTATTGCGGCCTAAAACTGGGATAAATTTGGATACCTCCTTTGCAAATCCTACGAGGACATGAGTAGTCATTGTGGTCATTCGACAACTATTCTTCCTTTGATAACAGGCATATTCATGGTAATGTGTCTCTTATGAGACGACACGTCTATTAGGAGAAGTTTCAGATACATTCAGAAAATAAGACGAATAAAACATAGTAATGGCAGAATTCACTCTTCTTCAAAGAAAAGCAATTTCCTGGTATTTTCCATAACCGGTGTGATGAATTAGAAAGACAACAAAGATGGCAAAGAATACGCGGATTTAAAGTAATTTACTGATACTATGTGATATTGATTAAACATACAATTGCATCTATTTGTTCTATGAGGATTTTGTTATTTCCATAGTTGACGGTGGCTTCACATATACATTTTATGAAACAGGATAATGTAGAACAAATTGAAAATATTGTACATTTCGGACTAAATATTTTTTACTCAGTATCCTAAAAAAGCATTACAACTTTTCGATCACTAAAACATCTTCATGGGGTTAATTGGAATACGGAGTTAGATAATGAAACAATGAATCATTGAAAGGGAACTGCACTAACATAAAGAAGCCTCTAGAAGAAAAATAATTATATATAGATGCTCGAAACGTTGTAATAGTTTTGGTAAAAAAATAATAATATAACGCAAAGTTGACGAGATTGGATTCCAATTTGATTCGAAATTTCAGGCGAGATTACATTCTTCGTTTATAAAAAGATATTCTATTAAAACATGAAAAGTGTTATAATATTGAAGAGAACACGCATTTCTGTGAGACTCATTCGCTTGGCAATTTCTAGAGCGTGGCATCTGGTAAGAGGGGCTCGGTTATTGATGTACAGGACGATTCGCTCTCGAGAGCTGCTTGAGCAGCCGGCCTCCACTTGAACCGAGCTCTTATGCCCTCGCGGCCTGTTGAGGCACGTCGCGGCGCGTCTATGCAAAGGAGGCGAAGGAAGCACAAGAGGAGAGAGCGTGGAGCAAAAAACAGTCTCCACGTAATCGGACGATAAGTGAAGGGAAGAAGCTCGACAGCGATGTTCGACGATATTGGAGATGCGAACGGTACGACACCATTTAATCGATGGCGATGGAACGCGGAGCATGGCGTGGTGGGCGATGATAGAGCCATCCGCCCGGAGTAGACGCGAATTTTCGTGCGAAGGAGACGGAGAGGACAANTAAGCGCTCACCCTCTGCCAGCACGCGCGCTGCCACCAGCGATAAGCGCTGGCGTATGGGGCGAGGAGATAATGGACAAGGCGGCGACGGGAGAACAAGAAGCGTTGAGGCAAGGTGCTGCCTTGTTACACCCCTTATCGTAGGCGCGTTCAATGGGCGAGTGGCCGGAATTCATGACCCAGCGATGGCAGCGGACGCCGCTGGCGTGGCTGCGGCTCCATCCACATTTTTGGAATATCACCAGAAGTATTATTACTTGAGGCGTAGTAATATTATTCTTTTGTCGTCCTGTTGAATCGAATGTCAAATCGGATCGGAAATCTATTAGTAGACTAAAGATTTAATTCCACGAATATAAAAGGACTGCTGATTTCCAATTTCAGGTCCTACCTACGACGTATATCGTGGGAATCTCAGACTGTCCCGAGGTCCTGAGGAATCTCAGAGGTCCTGATGTCTCAATGAGACATTTGTGGAGGTAAAAGCACACGACTTCCGAGCATTCACCGACATTTCACGGGAAAGGCCTGTCATCACAAATGACGGTAATAACAGATCGTCGGTTTTGACGATGCGACCAATTTCTGATCATGCGCACTGTGGGATACTTAGGTTAACGAAAGATAAATGTAGTGGAAGTTCATTAAACCGTTAATGGTTTTCGAAATTCAAAACATTAACTTAGTTAATAAACAATTAACGGATTAATGCTTGCCAGCTATGGTCGTCACCCTGAATTTTTTTATTGTGCCGAGCGGCCTACAGGTGAACAAGGTTAATGGCCGCGGAGAATTTGGGCTACGCGCCTCGCAAATATCCCTCGTGACTTGGCGTCAGGAAGAGAAAAAGAGCAGTAAAAGTGAATCAGCTAAATCCAAAAGCAGATTATTTGGTTCTGGGTGTCAACCAAACTGGTAAAGATGAGAGAAACAAAACGATGAGAAAACTCATAAATAGAGATGGCACTATCGTAATGGGCGAAAAAATGGTCGAAGAATAAAAAAATTTTGTTCAATTATATGTTCGGACACAATTCATTTTTCTCCAAATTTATCCAATGATGATGTGGTCAGAAAAAAAACAGTTAATGAGTTCGGGACACGATGAGCTTCCAGAAATTGCGAATTCATTAGATTCTGAACTGTATTTGATATACCTGTTATAAATGTGATAATTTTTATAATTTTTACTACAATCATCAATATTTCAAGCTCAAATACAACGTCCGGACATGAAGAAGTAGGGAAAGTGCTCATGCAACTTCGAATCAGAAGAAATGGGATGCAAAAAGCGACCGCTGTTTAGAGTCTGCAGACTGCAATTCGAGTCTTTACCATGGTTGATTAAGACAGGGAAAGAACATGATTGAGTATACAGGAGGTGGACAGGAAAACAAACTATAAATTGAATTTGGCCTCTTGCAAGTCATGACAATTCGAGTGTTAGTAAGGCTCAGTGTGAGTTTACTTTCTAGACTCTTCGTGAATATTTTGGGAGAACAGCGTCCAGATAGCATCTAGATAGCTGTATCCGAGTATTACAACTGTGGTTGTTAGGTGCGGAGGGTGAACTTTTCAAACGCCACAGCTATATGAACTGAGACATAGAGGGTAAAAGCTACACATTTTTCCTGCCCCACCGGGAATTGAACCCGGGATGACTTAGTGACGAGAGAGCACGCTGACATTATTATTATTATTATTATTATTATTATTATTTTTTCTTACCCTGCTTAGCGTAGCATTTGTAATAGTCTTTTGTTTTCTGAAACATACCACTCCCCATTGTTCCATCACCATTAGTCATCCCTCTCTCTTGTTGTTGGCTTCCTTTTGAAGTCGTCCTCACTTCTATCTACAAATGCGAAACAATATTTCACGCGTCAAACATTCTATATTTTATATTTTCTCGTCGTATTTTTTTTTCATAAATCACGTTGTTGCTTTGTAAGTATTACCAAATAGCGTAGCTTTTATGTCACGTCAATACAACGGAGACTTCTTCAATTGCAAATCTATTGAAGCACAGTGTTGTTTTTCAAACCTCTTTTTACTCAATCAAATAAATCTTCCAGATATTACCAGAAAAATAACTCTGACAATGGGACCGAATACATTCTATTTACGACTTGGGAGAATATATTTGCAATAGGGTGATGTATCAGTAAAAGAACCTATAACTCGGCCAACCAAATAAAAAAGTAAACGAATGACATCTAAAGCTCCGTGCGGGCAACCGCCTGCCTTGGAGCTTTGCTTGGTTAATTTATTCGTTTTCCCAGAGAAGGGAGGCAAATGTTCACAAAAGGGGTCGTGAGTTAATTAAAGCGTTTCCACTCGGTAAGCAACAGTTCTCATTAAATTCACAAAACTGGAAACCTTCTAATTAAAAATGTAGCAAATATAGTTATATAAATAATTTCATGGAGATAATACTGATGTTTTCAATGTCAGCTTTGAAATTTCTCTCTACTGGTGATATTTCAGTTAAAGCTGCCAGATAAAATTCACATAAATTGTTTAACTTTTTCATATCCTGGACTTCAATTTTAGAGAATAAAAGTAAATGATTTATTTGGAAGTCCTTCGTAGAGAACTACATCGAAGAAAAAGTATAATTATGTCGGGGCTCATTAACGAAGTTCTAAAAATTCGCGAAGTAGTTTTCTAATTTCTTCTTCCACTCAGCGTGACTTGTGAAAACATCGGTGTAAATAGATTTATCTCAAAGCTCTTTAAATAGTTCTATTTTGTAATCTAGGACTACAAAAGAATACGAGATGAGAAATACAAAGGAATTTTGCGAAAGCGCTCTCGAGACAAAACCGACGAGGCGTCGTTACGCACACTTCAAAGATTAAAAGGCATCACGAAAAGACTTCCATTGCTCTTTTCATCAGGCACCAATACGTTCGTCTCCGAACAAAGGCAGTTTGATTGCTCGCTCGGGACGGCTCGGATGCTCTCGGAGGCTGTGGGACATGAAACCTGTTGGAAGAAGTTACCGCGGAAGTTCTACCAAGTAGGAGAAAATGAAAGTGTGGGGCAAACACAGCCACCGCCGGAGGGAATCCGGCCCGGAGGACCATTCGTTCCATCGACTGCGACGCTGCTGCCGCCGCTGCTGAGGGAAGGGGGAATCGATACCTTACCACACGAGGGCTTTCAAGTCAAGAAGTCACCTGCGCCGACTTTGAGACATAAGGAGGAAACTTTGTATTGGCAGAAACATTCGTTAGTAAGGTAATTTGCAACTGACAAATTATTTTGGTCACACTTCCATTTTTTTCTCATCTATTATTTTTGCAAAAAGCTGAATTATTCCTGTTGAGACTTCTTCAATCTCAAATAATGTCTAAAAGTTCAAATTTTAACAACACACATTCCAAAGAACAATATAAGAACACTCTTAAAATTAAAATTTACCGGTGTATCGCGAATTAGGCAATATTCTTAATTACACATTACTTGGGCGTTAAATATTTTTTATTTTCAGCTGTGGATGTTCTTGCACTTACAATGTAACCCCCTCTTAATACGAATATATTTCGAATCATAGATTTAAATTCATATCAACTTATTAAAATATATATATGGCCTCAAAATATTTTGAGACACGTCTAATTATTCGCGACAAAGTCATTCATGGGTTACGGAAGGCACAAGGAAATATGTTGGAGTATTGCCATTACCCAATTCTGTTTTCTCCGATTCTATCATTGCTAAAAGAGTTATTAATTAATGGTCAATAAAGCTATTTTACTTAGTTTCAATAGTGATGTAGTTTAAAATTTTAAGGGTTTAAAGCTATTTACAAACGTAAGGTATGCTGAATAAACAACAATAAGTCAATGTCATGTCATGGAAAGTAAAAATAAGGTAACTACATCTCTTTAAACGAAATTGAATTGAACGAGGTGGAATTGAAACGTTCGTTTAAACATAACGAAGGTGAAGAAAGCTCTTTCACTTGCGGATGAACGACGCGATAATATTTTGACGCCTGACTCTTCAAATTGCCTCGGCCGCATCAGGAAAAGAGAAGTTCTCAACATAAGAATTTTTCAAGTATCCTCAGCAAGAAGGGTGTGCTTGAGAATCTCGTCAAAAGGAACACCAGGGATGATTCTTCCAGCAGTGGAAAAACACAAGAAAACTTAAAACAACGAAATTATATCAAAATTCAATCAAGGTTTCTTAGCTATTATGGAGATTGTTTAAAATTGAGAATATAAATAAAACGTATTTACTCATTTTAAGTGGCGGTCCTGTTTAGGAAACGAAACTTTATTAGATTTACAAGATCTTTCAAGAATTATTTACATTTTTCATACATTCTCTCGAACGTTGTACCTGTTCTGGAAGGTGACACGTTTATGTCACGTCACTGTAGTTTCTGAAGAATAATTAAAACTCACATTTATAAAATACTTTTCCAAAAGATTTTCCAGAGCTCAATATACATTTTTAAATACGGTAATTAAATAAAAATACAGAAATATGAACTCTGCATTAAAAAAGTTTAATTATAAAAACAACTTTAGGAACCAGAGAGCATTTTTCGTTATGTGCCAGCCAAAAAACTTTTGAACTTTTTGAACTTTACAATTTTTTGTGAGAGGTTACCCGCGGGTTTTTGGTCTGCATAACTACGAATTTTTTCCGTCAACTTAGGAGTGTATGAATTCCATCCCAAAGGGGCACTTGTGCATTTCCTATGTTTTGGGGTTGGTTTGCTAGAGAATGGCAGTCACGTGCGTCTCTCCACATAGATAAAGTGTGACATACTACTCGGCCTATTCTCGATAAACTTCATTTCAATCGCTTACTTATGAAATACCTCGGGTCACTATTTTTTGGTGCATGGTCGGCCAAAAATGGATTACTCATACGGCCACTTCTCGTTTGGTTTTATTACTTCCTTAAACTCTAATAAAATATCTCTCTCATAAATAGGGAATTAAGTTCTGACTGCGCATGAAATAGAAATATATTTTCTACACGTGACAAGCATAATCAAATCAGGGAGTTCGAAGGTTGACATAAACACATCTGTAACATCGTGGCCAGTACAGATTTTGAAATAACATTTTCAAGCACTGTGATCGCCAGAAATACCAAAGGCGATTAAGAGCCATGCCGTCGCCGCCCAAACAAGGAAAAGTGCGCTTTAAGACCTCTCGTATTGTGAAGAGATTGACCAGTTCCCATCTACTTCTCAAAACTGAGATGAACGCCCGGAGAAGGAAAATGAGTGTGTATGGAATATTTCAGCATTTGACAGAAATAGTGTTCATCCGAAAAGGCAGTTTTCTCGGAAGCTGAGGAGTGACCAAGCCGAGGTGGGGTGTTGGAAACGGGCGAAGAGGTAGTCACGTGACCTCCGCCTCAATAAATATTGAAGGGATTTCAGCTCCTAAGTGACTTTTATACTGGAGGTTTTCAGACTTTGAGACAAGTGCGAAAGCGTATAGAAGTACGCAAGTTATTTAATATGTAACTTGGTTAGTTTGGTCGTCAGACCACTGAGAATTGCTGCGGCCGCAGCAATTCTATTATCTGCTATAGGCGCGAATAACATAGCTTGGAACAGTTATTTATTTCGAGATAGCAACTTGGAACTTTTTGAACTTCGGATAATCTGGGTAGATTTCCGAGTTAATTCATAACACCAGTAGTTATAACTGTGTAATTATTGCTTTTAGATAGCAATATCAAGTAATAACAAGTTCAAACTTGTATTTATGATTTGCGAGTTTTTTCTACATTTGTAAATATTCATAGCTTTATTTAAGTTGAATTAAATGTTTTATTGTTATTGCTCGAGTGTTTGATTGCTTGGGGAAGCCAAGCTGGTGGCAGCGAACTCTACCATAAAGGTTGTGGTTTATGGTTGAATCCCGCTTCTCCACCAAAAGCGTACGCACATCGCATATGGGCTTGTGGTGTGCTGTTACAACATCGTTATAATATAAAATATCGCTTGTCACATTTCACGGATAGATGTCAATTACCAACGTGTTATTTTAGCAATACTTATATTAAACATGGAAAACTACAATTCGAATTTATGTTGTATAACCATTGTTAATTAAATAATATTAGCAAATACACTGACATTTCAACTGGTGTTAATTTAGATGGATTTGAATGATACGAACTATCAAACAGAAAGTGGGCATCCATCTAGAGAGTCACCAAATGCAGAATTTGTTTTTTGGGAATTACATACTCGTAAGCTTTTCGAACTTTCGACAAGCGACTAATATTTTATTTTCAGATGTTGCAAAGTTAATTTTATAAGGTTCGAAAACAAAATTTGAAGCAATTAGGAGCTATTGCGAATGGTTTGTATTGTCTGATGGAAAACTTTGTCGAAACCAATGGTTATTTCATTCCACATTTTACGTTAAACAATACTCCGTATTCAAATAGAATCGATTATGATTATGCGTCCATTTTTTCAATATACATAGAATGTGCCCCTACTCTGACATGTAGAGACACAAGTTTTCAATCGTTCCTTGTAATGAAATTTCGTTCTTGAAATGTATCACAGATGAACCCGTTGATGCACTCGACGTTTGGTCGTTCTTAACACTCGAGTTCCTCATTTGTAGCCAATTTTAAATTATTTTCTAGCTATTTTTCTTACTACAAAGCAGAAGTATAGTTCCTGCTTTAATTTTTTACAGTAATGTAACAATGAGGAAGCGTTATCACAATTAACTATGATAATACTTCCTGTTAATGAACTTCCCCATACAATTTTTTTAGAAAAATAATTAAATTTATCTTCTACAAGACCAGATATTAAGCAGCAGTGAAAACAGAAAGATTATTTCAGCTAAAAGCATAATATTCTTTGGACAACAATATTTTTTTACGCTGAATCTTATTTTAAGATAAGTGTCTTGCAAAAATTCCAGTGACGAAGTTCTCAGTGTGTGTCCAATTAACACAGGCTGTGTTCTATTGTACTTATTATTGACGACTTAAGCTTTCTGTTGGCAGCATCATTTAGTCTACGACATGATTTCAGCCGATATGAATTAAAAGAAGCCACTTCACACATTATAAGATGCGTTCAAATATCAATGATCATGGCCTACTTTTCTTCGTGTATTAAAGCAACGAACACGGAATGAATCTTGAGGATATTTAGCGCAATGATTCTTATCGCTTTTTTGTCTAATACGTTGTAGGTTCAATGTGAAAAAGTATACTGTTTATATTGTAATACGTTAATATTCATTATATTGGAAGTTTCTAAGATTTGTTTCGTTCTCTTTGGAAGAAATATATTTATAGTTGCTTGTTCCTATAAGCCGTTTCCATCCATTACTCCACATCTCTCAATAATCAATAGAAAAAAAACTGTTTCACTGAGTTCATGATTCTTGAGAACTATTCATTTCATCTCACGAGATAAATTCCTCTCTCCGTCATTTTAGAATCTTTACTGAAAAAAAAACATGATTATAACTTTAAGATACTGAAGGAGTGCCAACCTAAATTTCCAAGAGAAAAAGGAACCAATCTCGGAGGAGAATCATTAAACCTGGGATGTACTTCGTAGCGTGGAAGCATTCCAAATAAATATACACTGCAGGGAATCAACGCATCGGGCGAGTTCATTACCTCTCTTCATCGTCGACGAGGGCCCAGACCGCGAATCCAACCAACTTCGCTCTGAAATCTGATAACACGGAGGAGATGACGCCTCGCGTTTTAAAAAGGTTCCGTAATGAAAGACGCCGAGCTTCCACCCGAGAAAATCTCCTGCTAATCCTTTGTGGTTTAAGGTCTTTGTCCTTAGAATCTCCACGAGCAGCGATCCCTGTAGGCAAAGTATTGCACTCACGCAGGATTCACCTAATTCCTCATCTCCAGCTGCACCAATCACGGTTCATCTCCCCGACCCTCGCTCAATCTAAAGGTCACCGTGATGAGAAAGGGGCCTCTCGCCATTGGCTGTATTCATTTGACCTCGAGCGGCAGGGAAGGCGGTGCGACACGGGAGCAAAACAAGAACTTTTGGTCGCGAGCTGACTAATTAATCACGACCTATCTGCATGCGCGACCCCGCGAGTCGGAAACATTGAGGGAGGTGGAGGCGGCAGAACTCCGAGAAGTTGCTCTCTCCGTGTGCTATCTGACGCCTGCAAAGCCGACAAACGAGTCTCCAGTGAGCCGCCGTCCCGCATCTGCCAATCTCGAGTTCATCAGATGGAGTTCTTCCCCGAAATAGCCACCGTTCGTATCGTTGTCCGTGCAGACACTTAATGGGTTTTAGTCGGTGAGCATAAGTCTTAATCCCCGTCACAGAGATATATGAACTAGCGCCGCTAAAACGGTGTTAGAAATGAAAATAACGGCGGCTCCTATTCGAGCATTCGTCGATCACATATTTCTTTAATTACCTCCATTTGTAACAACTGTCACACGAATTTCATCTTTACCTATTAACTTAACTGTCAATTTGTTCCGTAAATACAAAATAATATTTATTTATTAATAATACTTATGATTCACAAAACATATTTCTAATCAACATTTTCAGCAAAAACCACTTTATTTGAAAACAGTGCACGGTTGCATTGCTCATCCAACTGTCCCGATAAATATTTCAGTTATGATGAAACAATACCTTTCCATACACTTAAAAACACTTTTGATGGGGAGTTCTTATCCTGTGGAGTATTTAATGAATGGTGAGAATTTGTGGAAATGACTCTGATCCAAAGACTGAAAAACACTTTTCAAATATTAAATAAAAAGTTATTAATATGCAATGAAGAATGTGTTTCCATGAAATTCCAGAACATTTACTGTTTCACGGAAAAAAAGAAAAGAGAGTCTTCAATATTGGACATAAAGTGTAAAGCTAGTTAAAGAGAGTATAAATGAAAACTTGTGCAAAATACCTCGAGTATTGTCAAATTATAGTTTGCCAGAAACTAACAGTAATGCCAAAATTGATCCTCAGGCATCCTGATATGACCATTTTGCTTAAAAATGGCTAAATGAACCTTACGTTTAAAAATTGGTCTTTAATAATATTACAACACCCAACAAAATAATTTCACTAATGAGGAGTGATTTTCGTAAATCTTCATTCCTCTTGCAGAAAATTCAAACTTAAATCAGAATCCACATAAATTGGCAGACGATAGAATGTAAGGGGATATGCTGGTGGTCGATACTTGAACAAAATCATACACTTAATATTAATTTATTTTCAAATGCAATGCGGAGTGTTCTTTCAACCGTTTGACAATCTTAAAAGAATGCGTTGAAGTTCAAACCCACCCTTTCACATTTAGCACAAGCAATTTAGCACAATATGGTCATAAACGTCCTAAGAATATTCACAAGCATGAAGGCTTATGCAGTATCAATGAAAACTTTGCAATGGTTCCAAGTAGAAAATGAGAAGCAACTTTGGAATAAGAATCGGACGAAAGGAACTTGATTCATTTTCTCTATTTTACACAACAATCTATTTCAAGAAAGTACATATGAGAGCTCTCATAACTTGCATACAACTTCTTCCGTGCGGAATATTTTCTCAACGTATTGGGTGTCAGTAGAGCATTTCTTTCCATCTTGGAAACTTCAAACAACTCGATGTTTACTCGGTCGCTGCTTTGCGCGTCGTCGCTGGAGCCATATCAAATTTTCATCGATCTCCTCCAATCTGTAGAACAGTGCTGTTGTGCGTGTCACCAATCACGGCTCTTTGACGAGAGATAACAAAAGAGTCCCAGAACAAAAGAGCGACGATGGAGAGAATGTTCATGCCCTCGCACCGCTCCGCCGCCGCGGGAACAACACTCGATTAATCACTACCCATCCAGAGGCCGGGGCGGGAATCCTTGGGGACGGGGAGTGCGGGGAGTGACGAGCGATAAGGACTGGAGAAGAAGGAAGGACAGAGTTTGCACTGGAGAGGAATGGACGGACTATGAACACAAAGGTTCAATTATGGAGGCAAGCGCTCCAGCGAGGGCGAAGAGGGAGAGGATGAACGGAGGCGGAAACGTAAGTGAAGCCGGAGGATCTGAGAAGCGGGATTATAAAAGGAAGGTGCAGAAAGGGCAACCCTAGGGTTGGGTCACGGGAGGGTCTGACGAGACTAATAGATTCCTTCATGAATCACTTGATCGAGGGGAGGGCGTCAGATTGCACCGAGCTTGCTTCGTCAATTGGGGGTTAGTTCACACAATGGATCGGTAGCAATATAAATTTTCATTGCTCGCAGTTTCAGGAAAATATAGTGAGGACGTGATACTTTGTAATATACGTCCTTATGTGTACTTTCAGTTTTGTGAAAGTATTGTCGAAAGATTGATTGTGAAATAGCGCTTTTTCCGTCTTCTGGGATCTACGAAAAAATTCTTGTCACGACGAGAAACCGAATTGAAACTGCTCGATCTAGACAGAACAAATGAATAGCGGAGGTGTTGAGATCGTCCTATTTTCACAACATTCACAAGATGCTCGGGATTTGTAATTGTTCTCGGAATTTTTATTCATCCAATTTAAATAGTTTCAAATCTTATTGTGGCGCTAAAAACAGTTAGATGAGAATCAATTTTGATTTCCATTTCAATTTTAAAGCTCATACTTCCGATGCAAGCTATGTCTCCACATCATATTTCATCTTTATTTCATTTTTCATTTAAATGTACTTTTTTTAATTGGCAGGATTCAGCATTTGGAATAAATAACTTGTTTTGCTTACCTGAACCCTTTTTGAGTCAGGAGAATCAGAGTTTCAACAGAAATGGTCTTAGTTTGAACAATCACCATGTCACCGCTGGTCTTCCCGTCTATATGTAATCATAGAACTAACGAATTTATCTCCATACCCCGCTCCATTCTTAAGAGTTGGAATAACATTTCGAATTAGTAAAACTGCCATTTGTTTCACATATCTCTCGTATATTTCCACAGGTAGTAACTTTATCTCTACGAAAATATTATGACATTTCGTAAGGCGTTGCACAACCGACTTCTTTGGGGTCTCTTGCACCTCCTTCATCATTCTCTCTTAGAGGTGGTGCCACACTTCGTAAAAAGCGATCTCCATTCTCGAAGTATTCATTTCTCCGAACCATCACGCACCAAAATCGTGATAAAATGATATCACATAACCAGCAATATCCCATTCGATGCTAATATTTACAGCATAATTAAAAGTTCATGTAGTGAGGTTGACAATATCCGTCATTGTAATACTCGTAGGAATGTATAGAAGTGGCCAAAGTGCTTCCCGGGATTCCAGTTGAACAAAAATTAAAGTGATATTAACTATCTAATTTATTATGTAGATCAAAATCAGCATTTGTATCTCACATACCTTTTGTGTAGTGGAAAGTGTTTCAGACCTAGGTCTCAGCTCCTCCACACTTCGCTAATTAAATCAGAGAGACACTGTGTTTAATATTAACTTTCTCGGTGCTTGATGGATGGTCCTGAACAATATTTTTCGTTAATATTATATAAAATTTATATTTCTTTTTAATTTCTCGTCTTTTATCGTAATCACACAATAAAAATTTATGTAATTCCAGCAAGCATCATAGTATACTGTCATACTCTTTTTACATCATAATTTTTCCATTTCATGGTTATACTTTCCAGCAGAATTAGTTTCTTGTAGTTGTTAATTTTTCTTGTTTAGTTCTCTCTACCCACTTTTCCGATTCAACAAAGGAATTCCCGTTGAACCCTTACAATTATTTTTATAAAAATATTTCAAATAAATTTCACGACCTTCATGAGGATTATTTCCGAACATTATTGCGATAGATTCATAAATATTGCGAATAGTTCATTTTTTTGNGTTCATTTTTTTTGTGGGGCTTTACGGTTCGTCTACATCGAAGCCATTAGTGCCCTAAAATTTTGTACAGGTAGGGAAAATGCAGTTACGCACTAAGGAGAGCCAACATGATTCTCCCCGCGTGTGGGACTCGCAGAATGACTCAACCATACCCACTAAAAACCTTCCTGAATTACAACATATCAAGAGGAAAGTGAAAGATACCCTAGCCCTAATAGCGTCGGGATCGAAAAGAACAAGAGGTGACCAAGGGAGGTCAGGAAAGAGAAAGGAAGGAACCTAGCACAAGTAAGTGGAAGTAATGCCAGACTCAGTTCGAGGCCCCGTGTTTGCCAAACACGTACTTACTAGATGTAATTCCCCTGGGAAGGGGGGTGAATAGTTGATATAAAAGACGTAAAATATATTTAATAAATCTAGATAGAAAAATGGAAGTAAATCAGACGTTCAAATATCTTCCCACGTATTTGGGAAAAATATATTTCAATATGTATTTAAGGTAGTACTAGTCCAAGTGAGTCAAATCATTGATAATCATAATTGGTTTCATGTTTTTATTCTAATTTTATAACACAATACTATGAATTATATTGAATATAATAAAGAAAAACGTGATATAAGTTGTATCTATCAGTTAAAAGTACTATATTAAGAACTTTCATGAACTAGTTTAATCCCTTTGAATTACCAAAGAGCATGCACATGTATAGTAGCCGACCACAACGGTTTTGTGTTTCAATTGTCACACCTCAGAATAAGTTTAGAAATATCATATAGTTATAACTCATAAAAATACTACAGCAAATTTCATACAAAGTAAAATAAACTCCTGACATAATTGTGATTTTTAAATGACGCTATTCGTTCCTTTTGAAAAATAGTATTTTTTCCGCGAGATTTAATGTATTCCACCATTAATAATTATTACACATATTTCATTTAAGTGGACGGTGAAATATATTTTTAACCAGAAATTAAGACAAAAACATTTAATACTATTTCTTTATGCCACTTTTAAGAATTTTAGTGATTTAATTCTACATACGCTTGTACTATCTTAAATGTATTTTGCCGAAGTAATGTTCCTTGTCTCTATATACGAGTGGCGAGTTTTTCTGGTTGCATTTGTGCGCTTTGGGCTTCTCGTAGTCTCACCAACGCTCTTCACGAGGAGGTAAGGGAATGGGAATGGTGGAGGGGGTTGAGGCAGCAGCAAATAGGTGCTCCCCGGAGAAGTTGGTGTCCTTTCCAGAGTTTCTTCCACAGGAAGCATGTTGAGAGGCCACTAATGGTGGATGTGTCAAGTACTTTCTGATTAGCTCCCTTGACAGACGTCGGCAAATGGAGCGAACTTAAGATAGTGGAACGGTATAAGCCCTCAGTAAATTGTGTCCAAACACCAGTTTGTCGTTTATCATTTAGAAAATATGTTTTCAAAAAGGAGTTTAGTTTATGTTTACTTTATACGAAATATAAGCTAATTCCAAATTATCCAAGGTTTTTATATAAAGCATTGAAAAATATTTGAAAAAAACGTTGCAGTTTTGCAGTATAACGAACGGGTTTTAAGGTCATAAACGTTATAAACTTTTATTACAAAATGGGAATATACTACTAAATAGGTCTACAACAAATTAATTTACACTGCACAATCTGCTTCAAAAACGATGAAAAAAATTCAATATTTTCTGTGTACGGGTCAGAATTATTTGAGTAGTTCTCTATCGTTTTTGAAGCGAAATATTAATTATAATATTTATGCAGATTTACAATGCAAGCATTTATATAATATTAAAATTGTAAGTTAAACAAAGAGAGGGATTTAGTAAAACGTGGAATGTATTCCATTGAAGTTCAGAATGAAGTTAATTCTTTATATTGAAAATTGTTGAAATAATGATTTCAAGATAGTAAATATAAGTCAACAATTAAATTGTGTTATAGAACACCTGGGTTTAAGTTCAAATTCGTTTCTCCTCTTGGATCTTCATTTTCAATATATTTCATCATTTTCATTTAAGTTTTATACCTCCTCATATAAAGTAGATTTTTTTTTTTTTGGTGGGGCTTTAGGGCTCGTCAACATCGAGGTCATTAGAGCCGATATATAAAGTAGAGTTATATAGTCATAGATGATTCAGGATTGCAATTCTGAGCCTTTGATTTCCATGTAGTCAGGCATTTTCTTGCCTAAAACATGCAGCTTTCCGGGGTGACAAAATAATTTGAGAGTCGTAATGGGTACACATTTTAAATTTATGACAAATGTTGAGATTTTCTGGACTTGATAGACAATTTCATTTCGGGACATTATGCATGATTCTAGAGTTCGTTTTATCAGTCAATGAATTTTCACGTTCACATTCAGAAGGAGAGAAACCTCTTTAAAAAAAAACTTTCCACCATATCAATTTTTCTTTGGATACAATGTGTTATGTATCAGTATGTATTGTTCATATTTCATCAGTTATACAAATATTATGAGATTTCACTCCTCTAGGAATTGCTTACAATGGAGGAATCGGAACAGACAAACAGTTTCCTCTACGTCTATATTTGGTATTAACGTATATTTATATCGATTTTATGGGTTTGGGGGACTTACTTTTTTTTGTTTTTTTGACAAAGGAAAGAATGCTTTAGAGTGTCCACTAACAGAATTCCCTTAAAAGGGGTCTTATTTGAACGTTCGACGAAATATGGAATTTGCGAAGTTCGAAGATCGCCGCCTGTGTAAACCGACAGCAATGCAATCACGCACTCAATCACGCGTCACCTCAGACCCAAACCCTAGTCAACAGCAAACCGCTACCTCTCAGAGGCACATTTTCATTACAAATGCATGACCTTTCATGGATGAAACGTATGGCTCATACGTGGACGCTACCACACTTCAAATTACACAACGTAATTTGTGGTAGGTCGATGGAATGGACTTAATATGGAGGATCATATCGTAAGTCATTCTGAAAGATACAATAAAGTACAATGAACGCTCGTCACAAATATACAAAATGACGCGCATCGTTTAGCGTGATATACTGCAGCTTGCATGATCTCCGATGTAGATATGATTTTGGAACATTACCCTTTCAAATGTATTCTTGTGTTCATACACTAAATTAACTTTTCAAAATTTCAAACATCATATCAAACCAGTATGGTATATTTTCTCATATTTGATCCTCCCAAACTAGGCGTACTTTTCGAAAATTATACCTCAGATTAGACCTTTAAGCTTTACGCACCATATAACACAAAGAAACTGTCTGATATTGGCTTCATCGGAAACTATAAAATATTAGTACGTGCTTTTGAACAGATTGAATGAGGATAATGTAAGGATTCCTCGCAAATTCACTTTTAAAACAATATTCTCAAAACTAAACTCTTTAGTTGCACTTAGTGCAGAATTTTACGATGAGGAATTACATGTACTGTCAACAACCAATATTCGGAATGTAAACTATTTAGTGATAGAGTAAATTTTGAAAGGTTCATCTGACACAGATACTGACTTACATGAAATGAAAAACGCTTAATCATTAGCTTTCCAGTAATTACACGTTAGTAATTAATGTTGTCACATTATTAGAGAAAGGTTATTAATTTTTTCTCTATCACGAAGTTGACACGATTCGACCTCATGAGGTTCAATTCAACATTTTAATAAATACATAAAACTATCTGTGCTGTACTAAAGAAACGAAAAGAACAATGACATTAATATAAGACCAGCATAATATATTTGTTATAAGTAAAATACTATACACGAAAGTATTATTATATATTACTAGTTAATTTTCATACTTACTGATACAGTGTTATGTTCTATAGTTTTCTTAAAAAACTTAACTTATAAAATATATTCTTAAGGAAAAGCTTCCTTGAATTAGAGATTTTAGGACAGTGCAGAATAACTGGGGTATTTTCAAGCCAGATAACTAGACTCAAAACGTAATGTGAGGAATGCACAAGTTTCTAAGATGGCCAACACGTAGTGAACTCTGATTAGAATTATTCAATTAATTATGTATTTCACAGACAAAGAATAATGACAAAGAAAACTAGCATAGAAATAACTGTGTTAATATCTTACGTAGAATCTATGTGATAATAATCAGAAATGAACCAAATAGTTCTTGGGCTGAGTACATACATTCGTCAAACTGTCGATGGAACATTTGCTTCAAAAGAGTCGCTACGAAAAGGGTCTTCGGTTTTACAAGAAAATGGCTCACTTCTGTCGAATGTCTACGAATCCATTTGCTTTTCCGGTCAACTGTCTCACAGTAACATATGACAACTTTCAGAACTTCATAAAGCAAGTCGGAAAGTAAAAGAAAATTCGTCGAAGTCATTGGCAACGTTCCCGTGTTCAAAGGGAACTTTTTACACTAAAGGAGAAAGACATTATCACAAGAAACGTAAAAGCAATCCCGCATTCAGCGGTTTTTGTTGCAAACATCGCCGTGACTATGGAAACATCAGTATAGAGAATGTCCCTAAACTCCACGTAAAAAGTGCAGGAATGATAAAGCACACTGATGGAAACAAAAATAGAGGTACACGTGTATACCTCAATGATTTTTGTTCCCATACATATGCTCTATCATTCCTCCAATATTCTACGTTGAGTTCTGGGACATTCTTTATTTTGTGTTGTCATAATTGTCGATGATAGACTATGAGAGCACACAGATCATTCAAAATTACACTTTACTTACTAATTTTTAAAATGTCTTGCGATGACTTACCTCTAATAATCAGGAGAGTAGTCAGGGTAACACAAAGAAGCAGCATCGAGGCATTCGCCATTTGAGCTGAAAAAGATCAACAAAGGATCACATACATGGAACATAATTTAATACTGAAGTGATTCCAAACTATGCAAAATTTTTAAATAAAGCGTATTTTGTGACTCAATTTTCCGATCAACGCACATATTTTACCAATAAAAAGAATTTTTGCACTCGTAGAAGAACGTTATATTACACGTATTAAAAAAAATACACATAAAATTCTTATAGGGAGCCAAAAATATTTAACGTATTTTTGAATACAAATTTTAGATCTCGTTTGACGCTACATAAAGGAATATTATTTCAAAATTATTAAATAATCAAATAATCATAGGGGCATAGATGAAGTATATTACTCCTAAGTACAAATATAGACCTAATTTCAAATCCACAGTCATTTTGGAATGTTTTACCGACCAGAAACATAATGTAAGCTCTTCAAATGAA
This sequence comes from Laupala kohalensis, assembly GCA_002313205.1. Taxonomy (NCBI): domain Eukaryota; kingdom Metazoa; phylum Arthropoda; class Insecta; order Orthoptera; family Trigonidiidae; genus Laupala; species Laupala kohalensis. Next base: position 82,208 of record NNCF01130312.1, on the reverse strand, counting down.
TTATTTGTCGCATCTTCATTATATTTTCTTATAGGAAAATTTGTTTTTCTTGTTATCGACTCATAAGCATAACACATGGGTTTTTCCTCTGACACCGAGGATACTCTAAAGCTTTTCGTGTTAGAAAGAAGTTGGATATTCTCACGACTACAATTGTAACAATGTAATTTATGGTTAGTAGAAGTTCGATGAAAGTAGTATTCTACTATATAAGTAAGTGCTGTACTCAATTTTTTCGTCAGAGTTCTTTTCAATCGCATGGCAGCTATCGTCCGTGCCGTTACAAAAAGAAATAAATGGCAATAGCTAAGAAATAGATATAATATTATATTAAAGTATTTTCATTTTCTATCACTTCAGTATCCAAGAACTTACTAGAATATGGTGAAGATTTGTTGTTGCATTTTAAATTTCTATTTATGTAAAGTACTTTATTTGAAAGAGCCTGTGTACCTTTAAAATGTTTGTGCTGACTCTCCATGAAACACGATTGTATGTGAAAATCGCCAGATCACCTCAGTGTAGTCTTTTCGTCAAGAACGAATATTAGCTCTGCATTGGTACTTCTCATAATCCACTGATACATTCTATAAATTTACATTACAGGTTGCGCGTATTACAAGCAAAGTTGGTAAGGATATTGGACGGAGAACGTTTTTGGATTCCAAATAGCTTTTAGAACAGCCAGCATAACGCTAAGAACCATATAACGCTTTTTTCATATCCAGGTACATGGTCACTTCCACTCTGACAAATAGCACCTGTTTTACTGTCACAGTATTTGAGTTTGTTCTAGTATTGTATTGTTGGCATCGAGGCATAATTCAAATTACGCGAAAATTCTCTGCAGGTAACGTAACAAGTACCGACGCGCATGCGGAACAAGCAATATTTTTGATATTTACATTATATTTCAATAAACAAGTTATACAGTCAAAAGCTGAGTGAGCAAAATAGGGGAGGTCCAAACACATCGAAAAAACCTAAGTCTCATTATTCCGTGATCAGATCGACAGAGTATATACCTAGCCGGAAAATTCATAATTTATAAAAGGAAATTCGACTGCATTTCACGACAGTGTTTCCGATGCTATAGAGCAGGGCGAGGAAACAAGATAGGGCGAAAGGGTCTGAAGTTTGAAGTTTGTAGTAGTGTACATAAGACATCGACAGTGCCACCAGCTATATATTTACTGTTGCGCTTAATAGATGGCTGCATGATCGTGTTGGGTTAGGTTTCTCGCGCTCCTATTAGCTTGTTATTGCTCGCAACGACATAAGTTGAAATCATTTGAAATGAAACCATAAAATAGTGAAGCAAGAAGTATTTTGTGGTTGTGACGAACTGTGGGTTCCAGTTTCGAATCAATTGGAACAGTGCAGTGCGAAGCGTGCTGTAATTTGCGTACGTTACTTAAATCTGTTTGTGGCGTACGAAAACTGTTGTGTTCTTTAAGTAACCCCACAATGTCTTAGTGTCACCTCTTGGCGATACAACAGTTCTGGCAGCGCTCCGGACATAAAATATTTTTGCATGCGAAAATGGGTAAGTAATAACACGTTTTAAGTATTTCAGTAATTTGATGTTTTAAGTAATTGGTACATAACATGTGGGTTAACGTTGATGAGCTTGGTCACATTGGCTGTGTATATTGTTGTATACTAATAAAAGTTGCATTCTCTTTTAGGTGACAATAGGTGAATTAGATTTATCGGTCCGATAGTACGGCTTACTTTTCATTCAATAGTGTGTTCTGTGCATTTTTCTCCCAAAGACTTCGACGGTAGGTTAAATTACCTCTCTCTTGTATTTTTTGTGATCACTGAATTATAAGAAACATTGATGAATTAAATTACTGTATTTGAACTGATTTTCACAATAAGTATTTTGACTGATAATATTGTATTCTTGTTGTGTTTTCCAGATGTTGCGATGATGACCTGTAGAGTGATCTCATTGATTTTCGCCAGGCTCTACTTGGGGAAATAAACATAAACTTAATAATACACCTGGATAGTATCCACGTTTGAGGAGTGGATATGGTTATGTAGGAGGCAGTTCATTAACTAGAAACAAATGCTATTAAATTTTCATCTTAAAACAAACATTTAAGGAAATAGTACCTAGTTAAAATGTAAGATTCTGTTTGTAGTAAAACGTTTATTTGTAATTATACCTGACATGTGACAGTGAGGTACGAATAACTAGAGATAAATTAATGGTTGCATCTTATTTAACGTTATTGTACCTCTGATGAATTTAATGTTTGATAAATGTTTATGTAGTGTGTAGAAGAGTTTAATTTTTTGAGCCACTCTTGTTAATGTTTTAATGTAAACTTTCATTTTAAAAAATTTTATTTCCATTTTGATTATTTACTACTTGGTGTATTGTGACTTCTTTTGGTTTTCTGAAACTTCTTGTTATTAAATTTTAATTTCACTTTGTTAGTTTACTTCTTGAGTTATTGTATATTGTGGTGTTTGTAACTTGGTAATGCCTTTTTTAAACCATGAGACGGAGAAATCTAGTCACGTTATCCTATGGATATATAAAGGACTTTACGGTAAACATTTCTTTAATATCAACATTAGTATTTTGTGAATTTCTTATTGCAAAGTCAAGACTTCTCACATATATTCTCAGGTTGAGAGACCTCTCCCATATCCTTGATGGACTGATATTTAACTTGTAGAATGGAAAATCTTGAGACCGTTTCTTGGTAGAGTTTTGTTAGATGTACTGGCTGATTGTCTTCATTTATTTTTCATTTTATTGTTACTTCCTTTTCAAGACACCTACTAAAAATCTTCTAGAGGTATTCTGCTCTCATTTGTTTAACGCCTTTCTTATTTGTTAAACAAAATGTTATAAACTTGTATAAATGAAAATCGTATGATTTCTTCATACATTATTGTAAATAGTTCACCCTCTGATACATCTATTGCTTTTGGAGCCAAGGTACTGGTAGATTGTCTTCATTTCTTTATTATTTTGTTACTACATTTTCAAGTCACACTACAGAACAAGTCTTCTAGACTCATTTCAGGGAGGCAGAACTGGTTCTTCTTTCTCATTACATTCTTTGATACCAATCGAAATGCAGAAACATTTGTTTAGTTTTGGACTTAAGTTTCAACTGAACAGTATCAATCTTGTATTAACTTTTTGTCAATTAGTTCTACATCACCTTCATAAAATTTGTGGCATGTAATTCTCTCATGCAAGGAGCAGAGGTATTTATACACCACTGTGGCTTAAGGCAAAACCAACATTTCATTGACTGCTTCCTATACAGCCAGTGGAGGAGGTAGGAAATTAATCACATTTCCCCACGAGTTTGATAAAATTGAATCATTTATGGATTTACCTGCATTTTTTTCTCTTGTGACGTTTTATTCGTCTCATTTATTTATTTATTATTGATTTGAATAGTTGGTGGATATACATAAATGAGTTCCTTATTGCAAGTATACACCATTTTTGTTTACAGGATTGTATATTTCCATTCGTATGAGAATGTCCTGTCATCTTATTACGAATAATTAGAATTAAGAGCAAGTATGTATTTTCTTTGTGTACATTTCCTGTCAATTGTGTCCTGTTTTCATTTTCTGTTTCAAATGTATAGTAAAATTTTTCAGTTATACATCGTGTTCACTATTCACAAATGTTAATTTTTGTAGGGAAAGTATTTTCAGGTAAATTATTGTGAAATGATAAAGCAAGAGATCATGGGAGGGTGATACAGTACCTAGAAGGGGGGAAGGGAATCGGGAACTGCCACGCGCACTGGTGGCAGTTTTTAGAACTAGGCTCGGAGAGTAGTGTACGTAAGACAATGTTAAGAGCGCTGAAAGCAGTAACGCACCGTTAGTACACGAGAGGGCGGTCTGGTTTATATTCTGTGCTATAGGGATTTCAGTACTCTAAAGCCGAGAGGATAATAATTATTTCAGTAAGTCTCTTGTTTTTTATTTTTCTTAGACTAATAAGAAAATGTATGGTATCTGGAAAAACGTAATTCTGAAAATTATTGTAATAATATTGGATCAACAATGAATATAAAAGGTAAATATTCAACTGATCTGTAAAATATATTTACATGTCATGGTTTGATTCGCTTGTATTACGCATCCTTGGGACCGTGTCACATTTTAAAAAGGCTATTTTACAACCGGCCCGGCTATCGCATGAGCCAGTCACCCTAAGTAAAATTTTGGTTCAATTTTGTTTTCTGAATTCTAATTGTCCATCTAAATGAGTCATTCCAGGGTAAATTTTCGTAAATGTGCCATTCATATTACAAGACAGTAATCATTCTTCAAGCGCTTAATATATTTATGTGATTATTTTATGAGATTTTGGGCACTTCGGTTTAGGCTAGGCACAGAAATCCAACTTTGAGTTGTACATCAGTTGGCCAACTATCGGTCGTTAGTTGTCCACCTGCTAAACGTTCGGAAGGCAGTTGGATAGTTGAGTGTAAACAGCCTGTACACTTTGTTGGCGCTTACGAGACCAACAATAATCTACCATGCCACATCTTAAAAGTTGCTTTCATTTATACAAAGAGCGTCTTATGGTTTTTATGCGAGAAGAATATATTGGAAATTTAAATAATATACTAAAGTTTTTCTGTTTAAGTCATGCTTTTTTATAATGATACTTATAATGAACACGAAAGGAAAGTCCATTTAACGCCAAAGGTAGCATCATTTTCATCTCTAAAGGATGATTATTTCCAATACATGACTGTTTCAATGGACTATATTGGACGGTTTTTATTTTAAAACTAAAATGTATCCTTATTACCACGTACTACCAGAAATTCCGCGTACTCTTTTAAAGATTTCATTCAGTCACTGAGGGAGTGGCTCCCCTATCTTTCCAATATACATGAAGCTGACAGTGACACTCTCTGACATAAATTTTATCTATGAAACATTCGATAGTTTTCACCCACACACATCATTTACAAAGTAAATCATCACAAAACACCTACTTAAGAAACACCTAGTCATAATTGCCTCAGAATCAACCTTTCTTGAAGACATCGCTTCGCCGACTGAACGATTGGAGTTGAATGTGTGCGGCTTGCTTCTGTGTGCCCAAAGTTGACTGCCGACAAATGGACCCAGCTATATCGGTCACCATTCAGCGAGAAAATCTGCCCTGTCACGACTCCCCAACAATTGTTCTACAGTTGGCCAACTATAAGCATAGTGTGCGCACTAGCATTCATTTCCTTCGTCGAGTTATCGGCCAACAGTTGTAAAACTCAATGTTGGATGTGTGTGCCTAACCTTAACTGACCAAGTCATTATTCATTCGGGGTCCCAGTCCCGAGGAAACTGGATGAGAGGTAGTGTACGGTAATAGTGAACGTAAAATCGAACCGCGGCCTCTTAGGCACTCCAGCTTCGTTGCACGAAGAGCCAGGGTAGGTTGGAGTGCAGGTGCCGCGAATGGCAGCGAGGTCATGAGGATACGCGTCACCCTGGGATCCCCTGGAGTAGTTGAAATTGACGAGACACAAGCAACGGTCTAGACAGCGGTGCATGCACCTCCCGCCCGACTTTCGTCACCAGCACCTTTCACCACGCCAGTACACTCACCCTCTGACCAGCGTGTGACGAGGCGGAATGCTGGCGAACTTTGGCTCGGGCAATGGGTGGCAGGTGTCGTCAGGAGGGGGCAAAAGTCGAACAAGGATGAATTCTCAAACCGCTAGGAAGAAAGGCATGGGGTAATAAACTTTTGCTTTTGAAATGTAGAAGGGCTAGCTAAGAAACAGTCACGGGATAGCTTTCGCAGTTTCCTGGAAAAATTCTCATTGGTTGGTCCCGCTGAAACGTGGAACGAAGTAGGAGACGACGTGTCAATGAACGAATACAAAGATTTTAGTAAATTTTTGATGAGAAAAGGTTCAAGAGGTCGACACCCTGGTGGTACTGTAAATCTTTGTAAAATTGAAGATAACTTTAGATTCCGCGAAATTACAGTAAATTTACAAAACGCAGTTTGCTTGAAATAAGATTGTAGAAATTTTGAATTGATAATTGTAATATTGTATAGACATCCACGAGGATCGACGTACTACAACAATACACTTTACGATAATTTATAAAATATACTGGACCAACTTAAAACTAGACATCCGTTTGCAGGATAGTTAATATTAGGGGTTTTCAATTCAAGAATCGGAGAAGAAACATCTCTTAAATTTATGCTGAACACATCATTTAGAAATACTTAACGGAAAACATGGGAAAGACCTAATGGGTAACTTCACATATCTTAGTACAAATGTAAGTAGTGTGATCAATTATACCTTTGCGTGCGAGAAAACATTGCACTGGCAAAACGATTTTTGGATTGAAAGAAGGGAAGAATCACATCGTGTGACAATATGCATTAAATTAAAATCAAATATCCCGGAAAAAGAAGTTACAAATTATATCACACACAGAAAACCTATGCGTTTTAAATGTACTGAAAGTAAGAAAGATGCTCATCGAGAATTTCTGCAGGAACTTCGAGAGTTTCTACTCAGTTATACGCTCACACCTAGCCATTGGAAATTATAATGCAGCGGCTAACATACTATAGAACGGTCTTTATAAAGCAAGTAGAAATATGAGGGTACTGGAAACTGACCGAGGAAGACAAAATTGTACAGTACTGGAATTTAAAAATCAGCCGCTAAAATATTATAAGTCCCGCGTTCTTAGCAGTTTGGATTTGTTAGGTTTGCAACGCCATTCCCCTGCGACGGGGACGACCTTCGTTCGACCAATCGTAGGCAAACTTGGAACTGCTTCCATATTTAGCAGACCAATAGAAGACTAGTACTGGTGAATATATCCCTATTAAGTCGCAAGGGGAGAAAATGTTTTATTACGCCGCTATTAAAGAAATATTTCGCAATTTTGAATACACACGTCTTGGACATCCATAAAAAAAGTATTCTTTATGTTCTTAACTTCAATAAACTTTATTATTTTCTCTTTTAAAATGAAATCTCAAGTTGTCTCACAACGTCGTCCTAGATAATATAAAACAAATTAAACGTATCCGTAAAAAGATTTGCTTCTTACTGTAAAAATACATTGCTTTTATTATAGAATTTGGATATCATCGCAAGATATCGTATGGATTTTTAAAATTCGAATCAGGAATTACATATAAATATTCCTATGATTTTTGAACTTTATACAGTGGCGAAAAGAAATCAAACCTCATTGGCATGAAGTGGTGAGTATTGTCTATCGTAATTTCATGTAATTTGCAATTCTTTTCTACTATTCTTAAATGTCAATCGGAATTCAATAATTATATATATCAATTGTATAAAATATTAATAAAAAACACTGAAGGTTAATTCTAGCGTTATTAATAAAGAATAAATAAATTACATTTACTAGAAATATATTGATCCCAGATATAGCCCTTTGGCTTAATAGTGCAACATAAAACAACATGCACAGAGAGTAATATTACAAAAAGAATTTAGATTTCAATAAATATAACAAAAATACAAATCACTTTTATTAAGATATTCAAATGAAATTGCATTGTATTCACACACATTGACTAAGATAATTACACAATAAAACATCGCATTTCCATTATGGTAAAGTTAAGTAATTTACCAATACGAGAATAATTTTCCAGAATACAGTTCTTTCTTTCTTTCTTTCTTTCTTATTATTAGTGGAATAATTTTTAGTTTTTAGTCATACACATTTCATAGTATTTTTCTTTCTTTCTTTCTTTCTTTCTTTCTTTCTTGTCTTTCTCACGTTTTTTCTATTTCCCTTCCTTCTATCTTTCGTTATTGCTTTCTAGTTTTCCTTCCTGTACACTTATGTAAAGTCAGGGAAAATAATTATAATTCATTCACGTTAATTTCAAAATAGTACCACTTCTATTTTTCACAAATACAGAATTCATTTGATACACCCATAATAATAATATTATTAATAAAAATCTATTCTTCCATTTAAAATGTTAGCATCGACATTCAGTATTATTCATTGATTTCAATAGCAGGGGACGATCATGGTAATTTAGATGCATTCTTTACGAGTATATAACTTTTTACGAACCAACGTGGATATATATACTTGTGAAGATAAACGTATTAATTAGACATTAAGCATAGTATTTACAGTAAATTAAATTAGCAGCGCCGCAGTTGACAAGATACATACAAATTTAAATATGAAGTTATTGTGAATGGTTGGTCTCAGCAATCCAATTTCAGGGTCGTATTTTAAGAACTAGTTACTTTAAATCTAGAAATCTCCTCTTATTAACCTAATTTTTTACCATCAATACAATACAGAATTTCGTATTTTCAGAAGGCGTTGAACAAAAATGTGAAATTATACGAATAAGGTTTTTCATTGGAATATTTGTGACTTATGCGGCGTATTTAAATGACGTTCTACTTTTTACTCCCTTTTAAAATACAAATTTAGATCGCAGAAGTGTTCATTCCGAACAGACCACGGAGACGCGAATGACACGTCACTTTTGTTTAAAAAATAGAACGTAGAAATAAAGAAGCTTTTATATTTGGTGGTAGAGCAGAAACCACGAAGAGATTCGTAATAACACTCGCGGAGATAAATATTGAATTGTATTATTATTAGTGGAATAATTTTTAGTTTTTAGTCATACACATTTCATAGTATTTATAGCAAGTAATACTTACGAAGACAAAAAGCTTAATAAAAGCAAAAAGCAGAATGTTAAAATATAGTTTTTAATTATAATTTTTTGCTATTTGTAAATAATAGGGTTGGTGTTGCTTTCAGGTTTCATTCAAAGGCACACATGGTGACTAATACATGTCTCCATTGCAAAATAAGCAACATCAAATTTAAGTGTTTCTGAAGTGGGAATTGGAAGAGCCACATTACAAAGTGTAAATAAAGTGCAGTTACCGACACAAATTACTTATAAATATTCCTATAATTTCTTATATTTATACAGTGAAGTAAAGAAATCAAATCTCATTGCCTACAAGTGATGTGTATTGTCGAAAGTAATTTCACATAATTTGCGATTGTCTTAAGATTTTCATATATGTGAAAAGGAATTAAATAAATATAGAAAACCTTTGTCTAAAATATGAACTAATAAGACAAAAGTTTAATTCTCCAGTTATAAATAATATAAAACCACTTAAGGAACAAATAAATTATATCTTCTAGTGACATATTTATCCACGATATAACAATTTGGTAGTAATCGTGCAACCTAAAAAAATAATCAGAGATCCATATTATGAAAACCTCGTTTCAGACATAAGTAAATAAAAAAGGACAAATCCCTTTTATTTATTACAAACAAATTGAAATGTATTAACTCATATTAATACCATAGGTCCTTTTCCTTTTTTCCTTCCTTCCTTTCATTCTTTTTCTTTATTTCCTTCTTTTCCTTTCATTCTCTTTCTTTCTTTCATTCATTCCTTCTTTCCTTGTTTCTTTCCGCGTAATGTCTTTCTTTCCTGTTCATCTTTATTTAAAAGCAAGTGTTTCCAATATCTTATCTTATCTGATCAGATAACCTCGTGTTTCTCTATGGAGGGGGAACCTGTCTCACACTGACTTAGGATAGTAATCCTTGTGAACGTTTCTACTGCCATGTCTCATCACGAGCGCTGTGAGGGGTATTGGACTCGTTATTGAGTGACCAATACAACCCTTTTAAGGGCTCAAAAAATAAAAACAAAGAAATCCCTAACTTGATCAGCGTTAAATATTTTGTGTAGAAGATATTTAGTCTTATAGATAACAGTTTGAAACGAAAAAAAAATATATACAATGATAAGTGGATTAGAACTCGGCAAGATCACTGCATACTTTCTTCCTAGAGGGCAGTTACCTAACCACGGTGCCACTGTGCCCGAGTAGGAAATTATTATTCTATTTTCCTTATTCTCTCGGAATAATTATATTTTTTTACACACAATAATTCTTTGAAATAAAAATATATTTGGCATATTTTTTAAAGATTATTATTATCACCAAATAATAGTTATTAATGATCTTGTTCATTCTATGGTGTCAAAAACTGTCATAATGTAACTAAGACATGAAGATTTCATCCTCCGTACATCAAAACTTTGCATGACATACAAATACGAATACTGTTAGTTTAAATTATTAAACTAACAGTAGTGATTAATCGCGACGAATACTGTTAGTTTAAAATCAATGAATGCATACAATTTTTTCCAAACAAAATACTGTGCTCCAAATTACTAAGAAAATAAACAGAGAAGTCACAAAAACAAATTTACTCCACAACTACATAAAAAAATATTTCATATCTCCATTTATTTATGTAACTTACAAATCTATTAAATCTTAAACAACAGGCAACAGGCAATTCAAGAGAAAAAGAATGTCATTCATTGTCAAACCGACTAAAACACGCAGACTTGAGTGACTATTTATTTGTTCGAATTTTTCAACAGACATTTTACCTCCTCCAGAAAAGTGTCATTGGATGAGAACAGTAAAGCACTGCTATGATTGTTCCTTCATCGCAAAGTAGGTTAGAATCCCAGTGACACTTGTGAACTGATTTTTGAAAATGGTTTATACCACAATTCAGCTCGTAATATGTTTGGGAGCTGTAATGAACGAGACCTTAATTCATGCTCTCACATTGCTTAGAAAAATCTTAAAACATACGCTGAGCAATTGTCAATTCGGCAACGTAGCATTACGACATACATGGCAACGTGGCAGGGCAGTTTACGACAAAGTTATCTGCCGACGAGACGGCAAGGGTTCTATAAAATAATTTCTATTCATGTTCTCTTTAAGTTACGATATTTTAGTTTCTTCATGTGTAAATGAAAGTGTTCAATGATATATTTTACGAGGAATTTAGAAAAGTTCTTCACAATTTCAATAAACATATGCAAAAAAATGTTATGTTGAATTTAAAAGCAAATAATTTATATTTCAAGAAAACAATGATACTGAAAGAAATTCACGAGTTCGTAATTATACCCCAAGTATTAAAACTTTATTTTTTTAAAAATATTGAGTAGAAAACGGGTCTAATATATATCCAAACCATATTTTCAATAAATATTTATTCATATAGCATCTAGATTTACAACATTATACATTTGGAGAACAATATTTACTAAAGAAAAAGGTATATGCTCTATTAATACAAACTAACAGTTTTCGTAGCAATAAAATAGCAATCACATCGTCCAATTTTACTAAGCTCCATAAACTCAAATTCTCCCTCTACAGAGTAACACGAGGCCGTCTGATCAGATAAGGTATTTCAAACCTTTCTTCTTATAGTCGTAGATGAAAGAAATAATTTCAACCTGGAATCCTAGAATTTGTGCAGGTGATTTACACTTTCGCTTTACGTGAACGCAAAGGCTACTTCATTTGAAGGTCAAAGTATACTTTTGAAAAATATTCAAAAACTGTNTATATATATATATATATATATATATATATATATATATATATATATATATATATATATATATATATATATATGCAACGTGATACTGCCGACTTTCTTCTTTCTATGTTACAGGTAACAAAACTTCTATCTACGTACGGGTGAAAAAGACTATTTTGTAAATACTTTATCTCACATATTCTATTTGTAAATACACATTTTGTATTAATTCCCATAGACTCTTGTCTTATGTAAATACTTTTGTAAATGTCTTTTGCAAATATTGTCTCTTGTAAATATCTTTTCCATGTACAATCTTTTGTGTCCTGACCGTTGGTTTTCTGTGGTTCCCAACGGTGCTCAATGAATTAGTTAGTTGCACCTATTTCAGATATAAGAAACTATTACAGTATGCCAAAAGTGTAATATAATAATAAATAATTTACTATCCATCCATAACTAAATTTAATATTACGGCAGTAGGAAATACAAATATCAATTTTTCTGTGAAAAATGTAGACGCAACTGAACAATTCATTAAGAGTGAATACCAGGGCGTGTAATGCAGAGCCCACTGCATTAAATGTCTTAAGAAGGCAAAAGGGATAAAGCCTCGCCACATGTAATTTAGAATATAAATATTGAATTGATATTGAGGAGGGACTTACATACAACGAACGCTTGGTTGTAAATTGAAATGAAAATGGAGTTAATTCTGCCTCAAAAGTGGAATAAGGGACAATCACACTGATGTGTAGGAGATGATTTTTTGACATCATTAATACCATCTAGAACTTCTCAAGGTATGAAGTATTACCTTACACCCACGTGACTATGTTATTCCTGAGAATACGAGTGTATCTGTGGGATGGGACCTAAACTTATATCTTTCAAGACGGTGAAAGGTACACTAATAACAATTTGATTCGCCGAATTGTAATGGAAAAGTAATAAATAGTACGGTACTCTAAGCAAATAACGCCCACCTAACTTTACATCAATTTTTCTGTACATACTGTTTCAATGTCATACACAATTCGATATAAAGATAAAACACGCTTTTATGAATTGTAAAACACTAGTTGTGATATGTAACTACGTATAATTTTCCTGTCATTTACATGTTTGTAAAAACCTTATCTTGGGCTTTATTAAAATTAAAGTGTTTATTACTGCCCATTCGATAAATAAGGTTCTGGAACAAAAAATACGTTCATAAGGATAATAAAACTTACAAAACATATCAAAAAATTATGGAGAATCCTTTTAACTAGATAAGTCAATATTTTGATTCATATGTTGTTTTTATAATGGTACTTCACAAATTTAACCACATTGGGTATTCTTGAGTTACACCATGTAATAATATTTAATACGCTATCTTGTATGTACGACCCTGATGAACAACAAAATATATATCCAAAACGTTGGCAGGTTGAAAGAAATGTGAATTCCGTCGACCAATCTTCAAGAACATCTAAAAATATATTTCAATATTTTCAATACTTGGAAAAGAAAAAAAACAAGATCACCTCCATGCTTCTGAATTGATGAACTATCACCTTCACTTCATCCTGAATTCTATGTAATAATATTGTTTTTATTCGTAGCTATGAGATAATGTGCTTTGGCTTGGATCTAGGCCAGTAACTTTGGAGAGGCACCCATACTACATCATGAATTAATAAATGAACCCATATTCGATATATTAAAAGGTTTGGAATGAAATCAACAGTGATAGAAATATGTCATTTCATTTTTCTGTGAAAAGATATTGGTATTCACACAGAAAAGTCAAGCAGCCATTTTCGTCTCTCCATTCCATGTTGACCTCTATCGCCAAATAAAAAGCACTCGCGTCTCTCAACTAATTCTCATCCTTCTAAAAGGGCAATATGTCGGCCTTTTGTAAATTATCTCACAAATTGAGTGCTCGGCTGTCGAGATTGTTTTTTTCATTTTTCTTTGTTAAATCCCAGTTTCTCGGTTAAGTACCTGGGTTAGTTTACTGACTTTTCCTTCTCGTCGTAATCTCATTTCTTCTTAAGTCTTCATAAAGATATCTTCTTTCTCTTCCTTTCTTCATAGTTTTGTTTCATCCTCTGCGAACTGTTTACTACATAACTTTTGTCTTTTAGCTTTGCGTTGTAACAGTTTATCCAAAATATATTTCTCAAACTTTGTACAGCGCCTCCGTTGCAATGTATTCGTCCCATCTATCATCACTAAATATTCCATATTTCTTGAATCCATGTAGCTCGTTCTGGGTCGAGTATTTTGCAATTATGTATAATGTGGTCCACAGTGTCTATTTCTTCGTGGCATATTTGAATCTGTTAGTCCTAACCTATACCAATACGTATTCAAATCACCGTGACCGGTTAATACTTCCATCACTGAAGGTGTCGGTTGGAACCATTTTTATTCTTATATCCGTATGTTACATTCGTTATTAATTTGTATGTAAGTCTGTCTTCAATTGCCTTGTCCCACCGAAATTATCAACATTGCGCAAGTTCTCCCGTTATTTTCCCTTTCCATCCATGAGTACTACGTTGTATCAGCTCTTCTCCAACATGAATTTCTCCAGTTTTCTTCAGTTTGTACCTGAGGAAGTGCTTATCAATTTCTAAGTCTACTGGTATTTGTCCTAGGATTATTTGTGAAGCTTTTGTTGATGTACTTCTCTGTGCGCCACTCCAATATATTTAACATTTTCTTTGTAAACTTAAAAATCATCGAGACAAATGTACTAATTTTGATCTTTCGTACCACACGGTACAGCAGTACGTAATTCGATGTAGCAACACCCCTTTATATATTGTTATTAACTGCTTTGTTTCAATGATAAATACGTTGATTCCTACTAATCCATGTATTATTCATATTAATTTTTCCCCACATAATCCAAATGTTTCACAAACGTTAATTTTTCATCAATAATAATGCCTAAATATTTTACATGGTCTTTTATTTGTACTCTCCAGCCATGGAATCGTATGATGGGATCTCATCTGCTTTTACCTTTAATTGTCATTCCGTAAGCTGTTCCGTCTGTCTTTGTTCGAGAAATTGATAGATGTAATTTCTGTGCTTCTTGCTCGAACAATTTTAATATTCTTAGGCTTACTGTTTCTAATTATTTTCTAATATTTCCTGTTTTGATAATGGATATATCATCAGCGTATGCAATTAATTCTACTCTTTCCTGTTCCATCCTTTCTAATAATATATTTATTACGATATTCCAGAATGTCGGTCCCGTATGACTTCCCTGTAGACATCCCTTTGTCATTGTGTGAATTAGTTCGTTGTCTCCTATTCTCAATATGACATGTCGATCTTGTAAATAAGATTGTATTAGTTTCCGCAGTTTACCTGATATATCTTTCTTGATTAGTTCTTGCTGCAATATGTCCCAGTTCACACTTGTGATGTCTATTGAAATGCACTTGTGATGTCTACTGAGACCATCAATGCGTGTCGTGTAGTTCGGCCTTATATCTGTTTTAGTAAATGATTAATTGCATCTTCTGTATTCTTCCCTTTTATAAACCCGTATTGCCTGTGGCTTTACATTGCTTTTAATTCTTCTTGTAATCTTTGTACAATTATCTTGTCCATAGTTTTGCCAAACACCGAAAGTAGCATTTCAGGTCAGTAAGATTTACTCTTTTATGGGTCACGATTGCTAGGTTTTAAAACAATTTTAACTCAGCAATCTTCCACTCTGGAGGGAAATAACTTAATGCATAACATGTGCTGTAGTTATTCGGTAATTTGTCTTCGTATATTTTATATAATTGTTTTATCATTTCTGGTGTTATGTGGTCAAATCCAGGACTTTTGTTTGGCCTCATTTCCTTTAGTATGTTTCTTACTTATGTTGTTGTGATTGTCTCTTTGTCGTCTATCTCTTCATATATGTAGTGTCGCTCAGGCATTATGCCTACTTCTTTTCCTTGTAAAATTTCTGTCATCATTAGTATACCTGTGACTTTCCTCCCAGTTGTTAGTCCCTTCTCTGTTTTTGTGATCCCCATACAATCCTTCTTTTCAATTCCCTTCCTATAATATAAAGCAGTTCCCAAACATTTGTGGCTATGCTACCCTTGCTTCGTTTTTCTTTTCCGTGATTAATTTCTTGTATGTTTTCAAGAGTCTTCTGTATTGTTCTTTACCAATCTCATAAATTTCTGTTCCTGTGTTGTTCTTCTTGTATTGATGTCGCAGTCTATCCCGTTTCCATCTAGTTTCTTGTACTTCATCTCACCAGGACTGACCACATATGTCCGTCTTTTCGTTTCCTACAATATTTCTGTACTTCCTCTTACATACTCAATTGCAGCTGTTCTATTCTTTCCTCAATATTTAAATTCCCTTGTTTAATTGGATATTTCTCCTCTTCATTTTGTGATTTTGTATGTTTCCCAATCTATTTTTCTATAATTAATGTTCGTGTTTACCTCGTCTTTTGTTCGGTTTATTCTCGTTATAGCATTATGTTTTTGCGATTGTGTTGATGATGTCTTTCTGTTCGTATGTGTAAAGGCAAGTCTATAATGGACGTTCCATTATTGGTTTTGAATGAAGGTATTCAAAAAATATTGATTATGCTTAAATCGTTTTCAAAGATTAGTTTTTCTATCTTTCTTCCCCTTTCATTTATTGTTGTATCCCCCATAATACCGATCTTCAATTGTAATTCCCACATACATAGATTTCTTCTCCACGAAATGTTTCTGAAATATTTTTTCTCTCTTTGAAAATCGTTGTGCGTTTTGTTCCATACTGTACATATATATTTAAAATCATTATGATGATGTTTTACTACTCGTATTAACTGTAAATATTTCGTATGTTCCTTTATCTCCATAATTTCTAAATTTGTATTATTAATCAGAATAGCTGATTTTCCTTCTGTTTTATAAAATTTTCTTATTCTGAATGTAATATGTAAGTGATGTATACTCTTTAAACACGGTTCCTACTATAATAATTTTTTCTCTATTATTTTTCCTCCGTACTACCTATGCATGTCAACAACCACCTTCTTCCCCTTCATCCTGGGATGGTAATTCCCTCCTTTCATCAAATATTTTCGCCACCATTTCTTTTGTTATTTGCATTGTTTGTGTTAAATCTTGTACTTGCATCTGTACCATATCTTGTTTCTCACATAAACTACCCATGTATCCCTCTGCTGTCCTTATTTTCTCTAATTTACTCATTACTTTCCCTTCAAAGTCCTTCTTATCTTTATTCAATTTCCCGAGAAGCATGTTCCATCGCTTCTATAACTCGTTCTTTTAACGCTTCTAATGGTCTAACATTTGTCATGTCTAAATTTCCGTCATTAATTTGTTCCCCTTTTGTTATAAAAATTTTCTTCGCTTCTGTCAAATTTGTCGTGTTCTTTATTTGTATTCCTAATGTTTCTACCTTCTTGTATGATTGTTCGCAGTGTTACCAAAGTTCTTTAATTCCGTCATTTATTTTCTTTTGGTATTCCCCTGACAATCTAATGCATTTTTGTCATCAAAAGCCAGTAGTAACTCATCGAATATTTTTTTAAATTCTTCTTATCCCCTACTTTCTTGTCCATTATCTTTCTTGTATCGTTGCATACATGTCACAATTGTATCAATCTCGTTTTTGTTGGTTTTGTGATAGCTAGGTCTGCTACTGACTCGAGGGGTTGCTGTATCATTTTGTCGTTAGAACTATCCATGGTAATATATAAGTATGCTACATTTATTTATATTTTCTCTGTATTTTATGTGACATGATGTTAATATTATGTCAAGTTTTATTTTCTGCTATATACTTTAGCAGTCAATGCTTCTTTCATCTCCTATAAAAATTATTGTCAGTTTAATTTTTAGGTGAATTATTTTTTGGAAAAACGTATTTTTTATTTTCTTTCAATTTTGCTTAACTAGTCTTGTCTAGCTTTCCGTCTAATATTCTTTAGCGTTTATTTAAGTCAAATTGTCCTTGTAGAGATACGAAAACTCGACTAACTAGAATTCAACTCATCAGAAACATTGTAGTTAATGCGAACTTTATTCCTTGTAAAGCCGCGTATCTGCCTCGCAGAAATGAGAGCAAGGAGATAACAAAATTGACGGAAAAGTCAAACTGACGAAGTGCTCGGGCTGCGGAACTGATGTTCAAACAAAATTAGTATCATGTTACTTATTCAGAAATGATATCCCTTCTGGAGGTGGGTCCTCATTTGAAAGGATTTGAGATGGAAACATCGTTCTGAAGAGAAGTTAATGAATCATCTGCATTTTAGGTCGTTTTAAAATGCGTCATTTCAAAATAAGTCGTGATTTAACTTTCACAGTGTAGATGATGCTAATCAAATATTAACTCAAAGGAAAAATGGTACTCGTTCAATTTTATTCCTTTTTTCCTGATCATCCAGCCTCAGTTCTGGCGTAGTTTACTAAAATAATTGACCTAAAAAAGCACGAAGTCTTTCTTTCATTTCTCGTAAATGTGGACTTCAGTAATGTCCTTCACGTGGATTATCTTGGGGTAATTTTGGTGATGTGACCAGAGATTCGAAGTGAATTTTCATCCTACCTCCCTTCCCCCCTCCATACACAAACTGATAGTCGTATATCACTGTGGTCTACAGGTTGGTTGACTTGTCTAGTGTCTGAAGATTAAATCTGTAAACCATGAAGTTGTACCTTTGTGCAGAAATACTTAAGTATTGTGTCAGATAATGTTTATTTATATGTTATCTATCAATTTTCAGCTTTTTTTGAACGCTTGTAAGTTCAGGTCTGCAGTTCCTCAAATCTGTGTCAATGAATGTCGAACAGCAATATTCTTACGACTCATATATTATTGTAAGAACTGTATAAAATTTACAATACGGAAAATGTCATTGTTTTATTTTAAATCGAAATGCCATATTCTCAATCTATGCTAAATGACTGTTTCCTTTTTCATACTAATAAGCAGATTGAAACTGGAATCTAGAAGGGGCAGGTAGGTTTCCGGAAATATACCCATACAAATACCTCCGTCTTATGAGGCAAATTTCGGAAAAATAATTTATTTATTTACCACTATAGCCAAAACTATTCTAATAACAAAAAAACTAATTATTCCAATAACAGTAGTGATCTTATATCTATTTACATTTTAAAAGTTTGTGGATTAATAAAATAAGTTTACGTGCAATGTACGTTAATATACTAGAAATTACGTTCGAGAGAAAAATACAAAAGGTTAAACCATATATTTGAAGAGAAGCAATGAGGTTTATAACATTTCCGATAGAAAAGATAATTCGAAGTATAATTCTTGGAATAAAACATAAATACGCATATAATGGGAAAAGTTGTAATATTATAGTGTCCATTCGGTTGATTTTTATTTTTATTTGAAAATAAAATTAATTTCTTCTACCACATTCATATTTAATATATTAAATCTACAAAGAAAGATCACCTTTTTTAATAAAATGTAATTAAGAATATTGATTTTTGTGAATGAAATGAATCGATAGTAAAAAAGAAAAGGTAATTGAAAGTAATTTACATTAATGAAACCAGGTGAATTACGTATTCCAAAGGACACTGTGGTATATTTCTGGTCCCCTGGACCAGTTACGATATGAAAATTCACCTCACTGTCGTCATGCGCTGTTCGAAACCAAGCGATCACTTCTCTTTTCTAATTTGTGGTACTAGCGGGAAATTATACCACCGCTGCTCTATTTCCCTGTAATATTTCCGCTCATGGAGTAGAGCGTCTTGGTTTATAACAAGATTCATTCAGACATCTAGACGTTCTTTGGCGTTCACTCACCATACGTAATAGGAAATCAAGAATCCTATCTTCATTTCCTCGTATCCATTCCCATTTTCAGTCCTTTGATAAAGTCCTTGGAAAGGAAAATTGCTGTCGTTTGTTTTGCTCCCAAGATACACCAATAATTCGTGATGACAGAACTGCTTTACAACCAAGATATAATGACCTTTTTTTCCTTTTTACTCTGTCTGGCTTATTCAACGCAATCTAAAATTTCCGACAGCAATATCCGCCTGCCACGTCTCCAACTTGATGGTGAATAATCAAATTAGTTTTCCCCGCATCCTCCTCACTGAAAGGCAGGAAACTCATATTCACTCCAAGAGTGAAGATTTCAGAGATCGTAATAGAAGTATCACGAACATTAGTAATATTCATATATCGCAAATAGGAAAGTATAATTACCCAAAATACATTTGTACGAACACTTTCACAATAAAATAATTGTTTACCCTCTCTTTTATCAATTTTAGAATTAATCATTTCACCATTACAACACCTTTACTTTTCAAAACCCTTCGTTTGTTTTATATTAGAAGCAGTGATTGAGGATCCATTAGAATGAACAATGGAGTTCGGTGTAAGTTTATTAAGCCTATATTCAATAAACTATTCTTTCAACATTCCTATTCTTATCGCAGCTCTCATGTTTCCATCAATTACCAATAGAAATTAAAATGGGTGTTAATATTTAAGAGTTTCGTTCAAAAGTGATAAGCTGGTTCTGAGGCTTTGACGAAGTCTCTTGTCTCGATTATGGAGTAGCGTCTAGTTCCATAAAACCCTCTTTTCAGCAAATTTTATGATTATTTTAAAAAATCTTCCGTAACTATTTTCACAACTTCTAGTTGGATTCGGGTGGGGTGCGGGGTTTACCAAGCATCCTCACCTCAAACAATGTCACAATTTAAAAATCTTCTATCTATTTGTGTTAAGGATTGTTGCTTTTTGTAAAGTTAGAAAAATGCATTTTGGGAGTTCAAACCGAACGATGCACTCATTCATGAAATAAGGTCTATACGAAGTGTGGTTGTCTGTTGACATTGTGTTATGTATTATGTTTTATGATTACGTAAAATGATTTTATTTTAATAATGTAAAACTCCCTGGAGTGTTTTAGTAAAGAAACGGGAAGATCACTCTGATGAGTAGACAATAAAAGGATGAAAAAATCGATCTCCCCTTAAAATTTATTTTTCATGTAATTAACTTTGAGCTAGTACAAAAAAATTGTATGGAGATAAAATTTGAGCTTCCTATGTAGTCACAGGGTTAACATTTGGAGAAAAAGTGTTTTTATAAAGTAATTTATCTCTTTTTATTACTGTTCACTTTGTCTAAAACGAATAGAAAATATCATTAATGTTTTGGTAAATTAATTTTCACAAAACTTTGAAATATTCACCAAAGGAGCAGTAATTAATTAATAATTTGCTCTACAGATTTTTACTGATAGACGAGGACAATTATTGTTTTATTTTAAAACTTGATAACAAATTTAGATGGTCGTTTGACTCTTTATTTGTCGACAGTGGCATTGTTTTCCGTTACGTAAAGCGGCTGACACTTCTGTTAATACAGTATCTTCCCCAGTTTTTGGTGAATTATTCCTGTGAATGCCTCGTAAAGTATGAATATCTTAACGTCATCGCGTTCCCATTTTCTTTTGCTATGTTGCGGTAGGTTTTTTCATAATGTTAAGCCGATACTTTTGTCAGGATTTCAAAAACTTACAATCACGCGAACGTTTCTCCGTATAAGCTCATGGCAATTTCAAGTTAAATAATTCAAAATTTTATGGGTATGAAAATTCATCGCCATTGTATAGGAAATGGTTTAACCTATTATTTGAAACATTTTAGGGGTACTTTATTCTAATCACTCTGACGGATTTAATCCTTAATTACTATCAATTTTGTCAAGAAAATAGAAAATAAATCGTTAACGTAATTAATGAGGGGAAAAAGATCCAAACGTACAGCCGCAAAGGACTTCTCTGTAGAAATTAAAAAAAATTATTAGGTTGGATCTTAAAGTAATATCGTTCATGATTTATACGGATACATTTCAACTCAGAATATGCGCGTAAAAATTTTCATCATGATTAGTATGGTGGCATATACTCGAAAACAACAAAAATACCAGATAAGACAGTATGCAACCCGGGATAAACTTCGTACTCACCACTACATATACACATCTAACAGATTAACAATGATCTAAAATGCTTATTTTTTATCTCATGTCATATTCTTGTATTATCCTTTGTAACTAACGTTTTTTTGTAGTGAAACGAGAAAAAAAATAAATGGAATGATGAATTTTCTTTGAGAAATTCAGTTTCTACTTTTGGGAGTGCAAATGCTATTGATTCGTGGTGAATGACATAATGGCGCGCCCCATTTGGCAGCCGTAGCGATGCAGGCGAAGGAGGCTGCAGGACGCGTACGCCGTTTATCCTCCGCTTCCTTCTCCCCTTCCCACCCCCGAAAATAAACAAAAAAAGGGAGGGTTGAGTTGAAGCTTCTGCTTCATGGAAGACACGCTTGCAGGCAAAAATTTTTGTCAGAGGGACTGAAATAACTATTAAAATCTATTACATTTACCAAAAAGTATATAAAAATATATATTAAAAAAGTTAAAAAAACAAATATAAAAAGTTAAATTATAAAAAAACTTAAAAGGAATTTTAAAAACTGAAAATAATGCAACGAACAAAATAAATTATTGAAAGTGAGGATGGTGTGCGTTTGAAACTGTTGTTGTGAACGAAGTGACTCTCCTCCTCTCTACTGCTCTACAAGAAAACAAAAGAACCCGCACCAGCACGAGAACAAGTGACGAATCAAATGTGACCCATCAGCAGAAGGTCACAGGTCTGGAACTAAAAGAAGACTAGAAAAATGAAAAAAAAATTATTCGCATGCTTAAGTCCTTGGTGTGAGACAATTTCATGTTTTCTGTTAATAACGATTCTATTATTAATGTTTGTCATTTTTTCAGTCAAAATTACTTCAATTCCAACAAAAACGTTACAAACAATTCACATAAACTTCACTGTTCCTTTGTTGTAAAAGGAAGAACAATGGTCTTGAAACTCACCACTCCATTTTGTGTAAGTTACCATTGTATTTCCATAGTAACAAAAATACCAACTCCGGTGGTTTTCAGAGAGAAATTTCAGCTCTCCCTCTCCTTTCGGACGAGATCGAGTGAAAAAGGGAGTTGCTTTAGTCTCTAATATTTTCTTCAATTTACTACAAGTAAATGGGAGGGACTGAAATTATTCAGTGTTTGTTTATCTATGGCTACCAGAATAGCGTAAAAAACTTCGAAAATGTAGGATATTTACAAATATATTAGTTTTGAACAATTTATTTCAGACCTAAGATTTCTTCTACTCATTAATATTTATTGAGACTTCATGAAGTTTAATATGTCGGTGTATTGAAACCATATTCACACTTTCACTTACAGATACTATCATTTTTTGCAAATGGAGGATTTCCTCAAACACAGTTTGACGTGATTGGACACAAATGAGCTTGAAGTTTGCCCATTTTATTTAAAAATGACGCAACCAAAACAATGTAGTATCCACTATAGGAGAGAAGAGTAAATGCTGAAAATGATACATAAAATTGGAAAGGTGAAGTAAACTACAGTATTCACTTCATCTCATAATCACATGTTATCGCGTTACAAATAATGAATTGGACGTCTCTCAAAAGATTCTAAGCAAACTTCTTCCCACTTCTCCATCGTTACTTCGAGGCAAAAAAACTCCACTGATTCTGGGTTCAAATAAACTCAAGATATATTGTAGAATGAAATCCAGAAGGACTTGGGAAAAGAGCTAAAATCTACAAAATACTCCAATCACCGACAGAAAGTAATCCAATCTTACGAGAAACAGGCATTTAACCTGGACGTTTTGTACTGGTACGCTCCGGTGCACAAATAGTTGCAAGATTCAGCTCTCTTTCATTTCACGGCGTGAAGTGAGATAAAGTGCAAAAATATTGCTTAATTTCAGTTTTTCTTCAGAGAAAATTTAAAAATAACTTCTTAAAGTAATTCGACTATCAAATTTTATAAATGATTTACAAAAATTTTACAAATTTTTTTAATAAATGTTTAGAGAATAAAACATTTATTTCGCCCGTGCAGTGTTACCTCAAAAAACCTCGACTACTAGATACACTGAGACAAATCTGAAGTTCAACTAGCATGCATTTTTCTCGCAAGAGAAGCTGATCAGTGCTTGTCACCAGCGCTAGCAACTTTCTCTGGAAAGCAAATTTTCTAGGAGTGTACACGTTGGCGTAAATAAATAAATTACATTTATTAACAGAAAAGCAATTCCAACCTCAAAGAAGCACGGCTCACCATCACGAGCGCAGTTGGAAGGAAAAGAATTGCTTTGTTTCGAAACGCATGAGGGAGGTGCGTTATCAAGTTAGATTAATTGATTCACGATTTTTTGAGAATCATTCATCAAGGAGAATTATGAACACATCTCATATCTAGAAAAGTACCTTTTTAATGGTAAAAAGCGAATTTTCATGTTTTGTGGAAAACCGTCGCTAGGTGAGGGAACCATTGTTCAATAATTGGGGAGGGAGGGAGGGAGGGAGAAAGCGTCCGGAAAAGGTTCTGAGATGAAAAATTAACTTAAAATACCAAATGAACCAGGAATACTAGGCGATACTTTTTGCATACGTTAATCTCCTCACTCGAAAATGGAGTGGCATTTTCTTTGATTTTTTTCTTGAGTCGTTGTGAATAAAAGAATATTCAGTTGCGACTAGTTTCAATCAAAGAAATATGTGAACCGTTTTTAATATTAACATTTTTACAACAAATATTTGCAAGTAACGAAATACTGTACTACAAAAGAATCGTAAAACGCAGAACACCATTTAAGTACAATTTTGTAATATTGAACTAAGGAGTTTGCTGACGTTATTGTCACAAGATTGTTGATGTTGTAAACATTGCAATGAATTACTGTTTCATTAAATTATGTTATAGAAAATTTGGTCCGGTGAACTAAAATGGGGTGAATGGTTAACACACGAACATGAACAATATACATGATGTTTCACCTCAAATATTTCACATGGAGTGTGATTTCGAATTGTGGTTTTCTCTGAGTTAAGTCATGATATTAGACTAACCATTCGGTGTACTTAAATAATTGTAGCTTTTTCTCAGCTGCGGAGATATTGACAATTTTCTTGATATTTTAAAACAAAGTCTGTATGTTTTTCAGTGCTTCTTTAAATTTCTATAAAATATGAAGATTTAATATTGAATGAAATTGAAGAGATACTGACAGCATATTAGTACGAGGAGTATTTAAACATTACCGAATGTAGAGAATCGCGCAGGCCAATTTTCCGGTGCTTTGGTTATAACTCTATAATAACGGTAATACTTCAGTAATATTTTGCCAGCACAAAATTAGTAAATGTTATATCATTGTTATATTATTTTATCTCGGGCTTTAAAATAGTTGAATACGTCAAATCATTTATCCTATGCCACGACTTCACTCAGTGAAAACGTGTGTAAACTGGAATATACTAAATTCTTCAAACGGATGATAATTTTGAATTTGCTATTTGCCTCTTTCGAAAGAGTAAAGGTCAAGATGGCCATATTGGATACACTAACTTGGCACTCTTCAACAGTAACTACAGTCAACAATATTCACAAATATCCCTTTTGCAAGTAAATTACAATTTTACTTGCAATAGATTGAATTACGTTAAATTATAATAGGAATGAGTGAATTTTACGAATTATTAGCTTTGATATTAGGTGGTTTGATCTACCGAAAAAACTGAAAGCAATTTTAATTTTCTGTAAAATAGAAATAGTTGGTTACGAATGACTCATTTAATGACGTTAGTTACTTCAGAAAATTTATACGACTTAAAATTTGACAATTTTCTTATTTTTTCACTTCTGGATGCAATATTTTCAGTCCAATGGATCTAACTCTTCTATAGTGAGTAGTGAGGTAGTAAAACTGCTACTGTGAACGACCAATGTTTCAACGGACAAGAATTTATTGATCTCCTAGGGCCAATAAAACTAATAGGTCAAAAGTCTTGGCTATAAACCCACAATCTCTTTTTTATGAATAGAAGGTAAAAAATTAAAAGATCAATTTCGATGTACATTTAATATTAGATAGCTTTATAACTTGTCTGTTTTGTTACAACTTTTCCCAATAGTTCACATAACCACGGCGTATTGTCCATTTGGCAAAACAAGCAATTGAGGTAATTGATAAAGACATTGCATTACAGTGGCTACTCATTTACATATCATACACTATGCAGATGTGATACTGACGACTCTCATTAGTGTTTTGGTGCTAATATAATTGCCGTGATCGAAAGTGATGCTGACTATTGTCATTTATTCATACACAAAGTTGCATTTACGTGGATACGATGTACTCCGTAGAAAAATAAATCCCGCAGCATGGAGAAGAGAATTCAACACATGTAGCAGAGCGTGAGTTAGTATTCCATTATTAGTGATCACTGAACAAAGTTTCTCCTCCCCAGACTCTTAGTATTTCGGCATTGCATACTGTTAGTCACTGTTTTGTCCGTTGCTGCGTCCATGTTTCAAATCAATTAAGGAGATTAGTTAACAAAGCATTTTCACTGGTGCAACGGCGATGAAAGGATTATCGTAATACAGGAACCAGAAGCGAGCTTTCAGATATTTGAGGAGGGACGTTTCTTTAACAGAGGGTAAAGAATACACAATCGGACTTTTAATTACTAGAACTTTTCTTGACTTGATAGAACTTCACATGGATGTGGAAAGTTAATCCACATGATATGTTAATAGCTTTTCTTTTACAGAAAAAGGGAACTTCTGAACTTTCTTCAAATATATGTAACAATGTCTGAGCTTTTGAGCCGTGGTCCAGATGAAGCGTTCTTCATAGACGTTTCGGTCGCAATTGCGGCGGCAATATTCAGTGTTGATGTCTACGTGGGCGCAGCATGGAAAGAGGGTCACCACATACGATTTCATGATACCATTAAAATTGCTTCCACATTACATTACCATACAAGATTACATCATGAATCAATTCAAATATATAAGCACCGAAATAATTTCAATAGAAAAGAAGAAAATTTTAAGATTAATAGTGCCTGGTATCCTGTATTTCGAAACTTATATTGAAAACCCGTAAATAAAAAATCCTGGAAGCTATCACCTTCCTTTCAATCAGAGAGCAGCACGCTCTCGCTTCCCGCCCACCCCCACAGTATAAATAGATCTGAATCTCCACTCGCCACATCAGTCGCTGTTGGGACACCGCTGAGGAAAGGTTTGCGCCCACGTAGACATTGTCACTGAATATGGCCGCCGCAATTGCAACCGAAACATGTGTGAAGAACTCTTCATCTGGACCACGGCTCAATAACCTAGAATTTTTTACATATATTGACTCCGACCGTGAAAGCCTGCATTCTTTTCTTCAAATAATTGGCGATGGATCAAATCTCATCGATGCCCTCAAAAACCTCAGACTCCAATGTGTTTCCTCTTGAATCAATCATGAAAGCAACATTGGATCCGCCGGAATAATGACTCAACACCGAAAATAAAGAGAAACAAAATTTTTCCTCCGTCAGTCAATAGCAGAACACATACGCATCTCATTCAACATGGCTGCACCGGGAGCGCCGGTCACAGTGATTACGCGCGCGTTATTGTTTGGGAGTCGCGGGAGTTCCCCCGGCGCTGTCGCTGGTGGCGTCACGTGGTGCTGACTGGTCAGCCGCTGGCTCGCGTCGCTGATTGACGGCGGGCGCTGTAACTGGCTTTTTCAAGCGGACTGCAGGCCTCGTCGAACGGAATGACGCAGGGCAGCGGGTGGTTTGGTCAGAGGAAGGGATGCCAACAAGGGGTGGCTAGAAGCTATCAAACTTTGTGTTTACGGGACTAAATACACGGAATTCTATCCAGAGGCGGATTCAGGATTTTTTCTGTTTTCTCATATTCTGTTTTCTCATATTCCTCTTATCTTATTGCTGAGAAAAATAAGCGTTAACAACATGGTATTACTGAAAATTTTGAACCCGAAGAACTATTAAATGAATTCGTATCTAATGACACCACTCATATATTCCAGTGTGAAAAATAAGTTTTAAATTTATTTAAATTGTATTTATAAAGTTGACATTTTCAAGTATCCAGGTGACTGAATTCTGCATTCAATCATCTCTTGTTTTTTGGTCGGAGAACCTGTTATTTTCTTGGTAACATTCACGGCTCAAAAAGCAACCAGAGAGAACCAGTAGTACATGAAAGTTGAGTCACGTGAATTCAAGAAGAAAAATGTGTTGCTTGAGATGTTGTCTCACCCGAACGGCCGTCTCTTTCCTGTCAGAATAAATAGCCCTTCACAAACAAGTTTCTGCACTCATGTCAGCTTCCTTAAAGTACTTCCACGTTCCACCCACTCTATGTGGACCAAGCATGTTTGTGAACTCTAACGTATAATCGGATTAACACAGAAGAAAATTATTTTCTGTTCTTCAACTTTAACATATTATTAATGAATTGTAACAATGAAAATCAAGTATTTTCCTGTCCAATTAACATAGTCATTAGTATTTTTCATCTTATCTTTCAACATGTTATTTTATATTATTACAATTTTTTTTCTTCCTGTTAGGTTATGTTATTACGCATTTTTCAATGTTAATACAACCACTGCATGTGTCAGCAATGCTGATAAACATTATTTTCGGTTAAATCAACTATTTGGTTGAGTCAACTTTTAATTATTATAACAAGAAGTCAATCGATGTGTCACCAGTTATAAAATTACTTTCATGAATCCAATAAATGATTTAATGATGAAATAACAACGAAACATTCTCAATATTTATTTGACATTCCAGTCGTAGCTAATTTTAGAAGAAATTTCCGTTTGCTTTTCTTTATTTTTACTGCTTAAAACTCAACCTTTGTTTTTAGTGAACAGAAGGAGGGTTTCAACCATTACGTCTACTAGCCATTCTCGAGCCGAGTAGGTTTAGATAACCCGTGCCTTCCAGCAGCGTGGATTCCTCAGGAAATTACCACCTTCGTGAGTTGTCTCCTGGGACTCACAGACTTTTCTGGTTTAAATCACGAATAGATGAAAAATATTAATGCTGGAAATATGAACGATTCGCACATTTGGAAAAACATTGACGCAAGTGCAAATTCATGAATTGTCGAGAACACTCACCGTAATTTTCTGTTGCTGATAGATTTAAAACAATAGTTGTACCTGATACTGTACTATATAAAATAATTAAATGACTCAGTTATGCTTTCAGGCCAATGCAGATCCTCATACAAATATTGCTCACAAAATATCGGGTTCAGCTTCGGGGATCATGATCATGAATAGCAATGCTACAATGTATTGGTCATGCCACAAAATGTAAATAAATAGAGAAACAATTTTTTGTCAGATAGGGTTGAGATTTGGATGTATGTTTTTCAGAAAAAAATTACTCTTCCATCATTGTTTCTCCAAAGGTGTGAATTATTCGAGGAAATGAGAAAAATATCATTCCTAGCATTAAATCTGCCAATTTCATTTGTTACCTTGCACCTTGAGACTGGAACCGAGATGGACACTTCTCTCTACAGCAGACGCAAAAGGACAGAAGTAGTGTTGGGGTATAGTGAGTGGGTCGCCGGATCACTGCCCGGCATCTCTCCATCCCCACCGCAGTTGCACTCCGAATGGGTGAAGGAGCGAAACAGTGGGTTGCCTGGGTGATGCAAGCCTTCAATATCAGGCTTCCAAGCGAACGCCATCGACCGTCTCGCAAAAATTAAACGGATTTTCGTTTGACTGCGACGTGCGACGTTATTCCGCGGAATGGACGCGAATGGACAGCTTGAGGGAGGGTTGCTGGGCATCACATATGGTTTCGACAACTTTTTTTGTATTTCATGTTGCAAAGCGATCGAGACCCTTGGAGTTCTGTTTTGCTTTTTCAGAAAGAGTGCAATCGGACGGATCAAACCTAAAGCTTCCTATTATTTCATAACGTCACGCAGTCTGCTAACTCGGCAGTCGACACCCAATGTGGCACTCGGTCTCCTCTGAACGATGATTTTGCTATTTGATCAGTGTATAGTCGACAGAATAATATTAGAACCTTACGTATGCGTGAGGGCAGCGGGAAAAACTTGATTTGGTCACAAATTCAATACGACAAACATAAACCAGCGCTCGGCTCCTAAGGAATAACATCAGACCTAATACCTATACCTGAGCAAAAATACATCTCTGTAAATCCACCGATCAGTATTCAAACTAGGCTTTATCGATGTATTCATTATTCATTTGATCGAATAACATCGGGAATCCTACGGGATCAATCCAAATCTCATCTATCATTCAATTAGTTTCTTAAAAAGAAGTATTTAGAATAATATTCTCATACATACAATACGGATAAGAATGTTGTTTGCGAATTATAATCTGAAGTATATCTAATTGACAAAATAAAAAGATATAATTGATGAAACGCCAGATGAATTTAAACCACCCTGTTCTTTACAATGAGTATTTTCGAATTAAGTATAGTTTCAAAGGGAAATGGTAGTTCGATTAAAGTGTTATACTGCCTAGTTTGTTAGGTGCAAGTCGCATTGATTTTATGATTTCGATGGAGACTATTTGGAAACACTATCTTTTCACGTATCCACTAAATGAGAACACCATGTGAAATACAAACATTGGAAGTGTATGCGATCAAGATGATTCATGGTAAATTGTGATAAATTTTACATTTCCAATTTTATAACGGTGTCCACGGAGCTCATTTAAACTAAACTCCACGGTGTCCACGGAGCTCATATTGTTATAACAGTACAAATATTGAACAGAAGTATTTTGAAAAAATTTTTTGAGGTAATTTGTAGATAAAGAGTGATCTCTGTCTACTATGAGTTAAGTTTTCGATAAAATTTTAGAAAAATTAATGTCGTAGATTTGACGTCTCAACACATTCATTACAAATATTCTAAGTTAAATACTGCAGATATGTGATAGATTGGTTTTCAAAAATTTCTCAAAGTTAGGCTCGAGGACTTTCTTAAGATATACGCAGTGGGAAGAAAAAATAGTGTCTCAATTTTGAAATTGGATGTAAAATGTTTGTTTCAATTGTTAATAATTGAGATTAGTGTCGAGGAAAGGGTTTCTATTAGAGAATGATTTAACCATTATTATTCTGTAATATTAAAAAAACTATATTACTAAAAGTAAACTTACAGGGAAAATATTCGGTTGTTTTACATTACATATTGGAGTAATGAGAAATACCTTCAGACATGTTTCATTTTCTTCGTAGTGGACTTTGATTTTATTACAAAAAGTTTTATTTTGCCTCTAGTTTTCACAATATTGATATTACTTTATTTCATCCAATTCTGAGTAAAGACGTACAATTTTTCAATGATGTTAGTGGAAGAGACGAGTTTAGTCTCAATCTCACCACAAATAAAAGCATTTGTATAGTATATTTATTTATTGATTAAAAATACACCGAGAAAAGAAAAACCACTGTGTTTCAGATGAAGACAAATCCGAGATTTACTGGCTCTTTAATTGCTCTTAACTTCGGTTCGCGTGTTGAGAGATCGTGGAAATACCATGTCGCGTGCTACTTTGGAGCTGAGGATTTCCGACTGAATGATTTCCAAATGAACAAAGCAGAAGGGAGAGCAGATTAAAGACGACTTTGCCTCATTCTCTGTCACTTTATTTTTTACGGCTTCATTTTCTTTGCTGAAGAACAGCATAATTCAGTCTGAACCGCGTACATATTATACGACTGCATTTTGGATTTCATTTCAACGATTCGTTCCTAAAATTTGAATAATTTAATTCATGAACGCGTTTTATCTTTCCGGAGTATTTGATCTGCTTCTATTCGTATTCGCTTACTTCCTACATATTACATGAGATGGATTTTCTGCAGATATTTTGATAAGGCTTAAAATACATCTCTTCTTATTTAATATTGCCGCTACAGCAAATTACAAACGCGAAAAAAAGTGATATCTCATGTTGCCAATCGTTCATTCGTGTTCAGTTAAGTACATCATACCAAACACTTTCATCTTAATACAAAAGTAATATTAATGCCTACTCAATGAAAAGTATTCAAGTATTGCAAATATCATAATAATCACGGTATTCTTCCCAGCCCTTAAATTGCATTTGCGAAAATAAGGTATTTGAAACTTTAACTTAGGGTGGTATGCTTTTACTCTGAATTCATTCCATGCGTTTTCAAGCGAATAAAAAATATTATTTGCACCATTGTATTTTTTTCTGAAGGTGTTACATTAGGGAACAAATCATTCATCCACTTATCCGGGATTCAAACCTAGATCCTTAGACTTCAGAGCAGACCTAGTCCAGTTGATCGTTTTAGAGACGTCCTCGTAGCTGCGAGGCTGTCATATTTCTCTCTCCATGTTACTCCCATGCAATGTATCTGCATCAAATTCCCTCCTCTCTCGGCCAATGTTTTTTTACAGTGTGCAAGGGCTTGTTCGCGAGCCGAGTTCCAAAAACGAAAGCTGCGAGGAGAACGAATCATTCGAACGAGAGCCGGTGTCTGTGCGCACCGAACGAACTGGAATCA
Organism: Laupala kohalensis; assembly: GCA_002313205.1. Classification (NCBI taxonomy): domain Eukaryota; kingdom Metazoa; phylum Arthropoda; class Insecta; order Orthoptera; family Trigonidiidae; genus Laupala; species Laupala kohalensis. Next base: position 50,201 of record NNCF01130312.1, on the reverse strand, counting down.
CATGGTCAGAGAGTTACGTAAACAAGCGGACAGCTACGTATGAACCCTTTGGCGAAACAATTTAGCAGATTATTTCTCTTCGTTTACACGTTTCTGTGAGGAATATTTCCCGTTGAGTTTCACTCCGTTATTAACGTCAAATCGGTAAACATTTCTATCGCGCCTTTTTATTTTCATTGGAAAGAAACAAGTTTAGTTACGAAAAGTTATTCCGACGAACCAATATGCCAGCAATGTCGTTCTAAGAGAAAGTTTCTTAAGTATTTCTAAAAGAAAGATATATTTCTTTGTGACAAAAACTTTGGCACACAGAGACCATTTGAACAGTCGATTTGTTAACATTTTCACAGTTTGAGTAGATGTTGCTTGCCGTTTCCGTCCAGAATGTATAACTTAGTTCTTTACCAAAACTGCAGAAGAAAGAAATTTATTTCCATTTACATTCCTAACCATCTTTCCAAATAAGTTAAAATTTAAGTATTTGAGGTTAAATGAATTAGTTTGCGCTAGAAGCAAGTGCGTTTAATATTTTTGTCGCTAAGAAGATAAAAGTACTAAATCTTCAAGTCATTTTTTATTGAAAGGAGAAATACAAATTTTAGGTGAAAAGAATTGTCTAAGGCATCATGAGAATTTGTTTTATTATTGTTTTAATAGTCCCAAATATACATTAAAATTTTGCGTGTTCAAAGCCAGGTGACAATAGCAAAATTTTAATACATTTTTAAATTTTTTTTTTTAATCGACTCTAATAATGGCGCTAAAATTTAATGATATTCAACCCATTTACCTTCTTTGTTATACATTAAACGAACTATCTAGAGTTGGAAATTCACGCCGGACACGCTGAACCCTTTGATTATATCCTCAGATATACTGCTTTCACAATGAACTAAAAAAAACGCAATCATTATAAATGACTTGTTCCGTTCCACAAACTCAACTAAACCAGGGAAACTTTTATTTTTACAAATATATTTCGTCAATTATTTCTTTTGGTTTAAATTTCGTTTTCCTAGACTGCACCCAAAATTGTTACACGCACCATCAGTGTATTTGTGTCCACGTATAATTCCACTAATAAAATAAAACTTGGTAAAATTAGTATACAGTATGTGATAGGACATATGAACAGTAATGAAGCTGATCTACAGTGTTGATATGGGAAAACAAGGAAATAATTTCCTTTCGGGAGTGAGAATTTCGTAATGATTGGGTATTGTATACACTCTATTTTTTATGAGATTAGATTGTTTTGTGAAGTAAACCCGCATGTGTTCACTCTGTGCATATTCATGTCATTACCACCATTCATATCCGTCGTTCCATATTACTGGTTCTCCCTCAGTACGTAAAGTGCCATAAGAGCTCACAAATGAAGATTATTAGCTGGTTCTGGTCCTTCAATCTCTCATCATTTCTGTCATCGTATGAATATTCACCGTCTATAAAACAGAGATATGTATTTCCTGACGTCTGTTCACTCTTGCAAATAATCGATCAAAGTATAATAATCAAGAGTATCATTGTAAGTGTTTTCTTAAAAAATTATTTTGCATGAAAAATCCGTTTCTAGCGAGACCGATCCAAGAAAAAAACTTTTCTTGAATTGCAGGGGAACGTAATTAGTTGTTTAATGCCATAAAAATAAATAAGATAAAAAAAACACTTATTTATGTACTATGCTTTATTCACTTATATATTTTTCAAGTTGAATTTCCGCTACTCCACTCACGTCAGGTTTTAATTTTTTACGAAAAGAACCCTTTAAAATTGTGGATCTCCATCGAGTACTTTTCTCGATTTCGTTGTTACCGACACTCCGTTCTAATCACTTTATTTAATATTTATTTACCAGTTACTTGAAATATTCTTCAATTCTTTCATTCTTTCAACCGTGTTAATATTTCTGTATTATTTCAAGTATGTTGACAACTCTGAAATGTTCAATATTAAGACAGAAAATTATATTTCTACGGAGTATTGCGTTTTTCCTTCGTTTAATACCAATGATTTTTATTTTATTCCTTTTCTAACTGAGGGTATGTTTGAATAGTTCTCGACTTTCCCCCCACCACAACCTCTTACACTACATTTTCATCTCTACTCTCGTGATGCGTACCATATCCACATGAACACATTAGTAGCGTGTTCGCTTTCACGATCCTGCTGAGTGGTAGAGCGTGAGTTCAAACCCTGTTCGGCCGAACTAGATGCGGTTTTAAGCTGGGGTTTCCCTGACCTACTCCAACAAATGTCGCTTCGGTACCATAAGTTCCCCGACAACCCAACATCCCCCCTTCCCAATTCCTTACCCAAGTCCAATGGTTAGATGGAAGAGCAGGCCTCATGGCCTTTTGAAGACTTTTGCTTCTTATTGGTCGACGTGAGAAAAAAGTCGAATATAATTATATCTGTATTAGTATACCGACATTACATCAATGTTTTTAGAAAAGGCTAGTGGTAAAGGTCATGCGCAGTGTAAATGCGCCGCGACTCTTTTAGCGAATCTCCTGAGGAGTGAAACAACTCCATTCGTCACGGGAATTTCTTACCGTGCGCGCGTCTCCGATGCACACGACACTGACAGCGCGTGTCGGGAATATTGCCCTCATGCATCTCATGTGACTCAACCATCTGCGGGCGGACGCACGGACGGACAAACGGATGCATGTCCACGGAGGGTGGGTGTCAGATACACAACATTATTGGCAATCCAACGCCACCAATGCCCTTCATCGACCAGCACCAAGACCAGGAATCGAACCCTCACATGACGAACTCATACGAAATGATACAGTATGCTAATGAACGGCTTAATTAATTGAGGTAGTATGATATACCCGGTGACTGTTTTCTAAAGTCATGAATTTTTAAAAATGAAAGAACAAACTTTTATCTATTACTATGTCTAATAAAATTTGGACCTTGCGAGGCTGATATTTGAATATAACCATCTTGAAGATGATCGTACTCTTGTGGATAAAATCTGAAGGCTCTTAGATTCATTCCTACGTAATTTCCAAGGGAAGTGATAAGAAAATTATCGCACGTGTCACAAATAAAATGAAGACAAAATAGGAGGAACATGTCCTACACTTTCGGGACAGTTGAAATATTTATTCAATAAAAATTCTAACAAAATGCAGTGAAATTTGAATCTGGTAGCTTGGTAATAGTAGTCAGAATTTATTTGGGAACTTCGGTAGTCATTCTTAAGATCACTTTTCAAATACATTGTTTCACTTTAATCGGTATAACTAATACACGCTTAACCGTTATACCGTCTTAAACACGCCAAAATTTATGAATTACTGTTATAATGACGATTTTTAATAAAAAGAGAATATATAAAGTTATTTAAAACATCATAAATGATTACTAGCTTGACTAGCGCCTGACACGTTCATACTACGTAATCAAGACTTATGTCAACAGGTTTTACATTATTCGTGATGTCAGGAGGAACATGAGCTCCCTGTGTATGCCTCATGTCTCCTTACTTCATTCTCCGCGATTTCTTGACCAAATATTCCAACGAAAGGTACATGGGAATGGTCGAGCACTTCGTTCTGTGTCTGAGCGTGGTTCAGAGGACAAAGTGTTGAGTTGTTAGCTCGATAGATAAGGTTAAAATATCAGTGTCTTCAGGGGGAATCTGTACTAATGTTCATACTGATTCGCAGGCCCATTCAGCCTGTTGTACAATGAATACCACGGTCAAAACTGTCCGAGCGTGTCGCTGTCCGAAGTGATTTCGGAACTACCCTCATGTAACCCTGTGAGCACGTCGTAGAACCCCTAGTGATCAAGTTCGATTTCTGTTTATCACATCGTTTCTGCCATTGTATTNTCCGTACTAGCTCAAATTACGATCAGCAAGTCGATCGCTCACACTCCTAGCTCCTGCCAACACTTCTACGAGTATTTCAATGTTATAAATGCTGTGATGTGAAGCTATTACTATTATCCTTATACTCGTGACAAATAAAAAGTTGAGCGCCATAAACCTGAATGATTACTTTTGCACTTACAGGCTTAAAATAAATTAATGAAAGGGATGAACAGTCTTTTGAAACAACAAACAACAATTTATTACAAAAAATACAAATACTATATTGGCAACGCAACCCTTACATTGACCAATAATTACCACTTTACAAATTCGATAACTTATTCATTACAAACATCCTCGACTCTAGTTACAGCGTCTTCTTGTGCTATAATCCTTCATAATACCTTTACGTCTTGATGTTGAAGCGTTGACCTCGTACCAGGATGTTCGGACTTCTTCGGAAACCGTTCATACTAGTGATGCCTCGATTCAACTGATCCTCAGTAATTATGAAGAATGATGAAATAAAGTTTTCTTCATATCATATTACTCGAAAGCATATGACTTTCTAACAATTCGTAGTCTCTACTCGAAAGAAAGTTCAATATACAACGAGTTGTTCTCGCAACTACTGTCCCAATAGAATCACATACTATCGTATTGAGAAGTTAATATCTGGCGTTCGTATTACAGACTGAGAACAAGAATCGATCGACCTGCGTTCTTCTAGAAAAGTTCCTTTATCCATTTGTTTCTCTCGTGATATAAGCTTTTTAAAGAGTGGGGGGTAGGGTTCACTTTACGTAGCCATACGCTCTGACCACCAGGGCGGAATAAATTTCCATTGGCTGGCGACGTCACTCGCGCGTATTTGAAGCCAAATATGAGATGTCTCAGTATCCATGCTAATTCATTATTCCAAATGATATTGAATGCCCTCTAGCTCCCACCCATCCGCGTGTTTTGCTATCCAACGTTTTACTCAAGGAGAAAAACGTGCGTACCTGAAATGTGTACATAACCTGCTCTTGGAAATGAATGGAAAGATGTGCAAAGTATTCCCTGATGCCATGTTCACGCTGGAATTCACTTTGGGTGGTGTTTCCTCCACAACAAATGGATTACTTTCCGCGAAGCAGTGAATGTGCACTCTACAGGGAAGAAACATTTTCCTCAAGATTTTTCCTCTGATACAACTTAATACTGAGAAATGCTACTCTACCCAAATGGACTCTTCACGAACTCCGTCTTTTTTGACAGCTGGGGTAACAAGTAAAGGTGTATTTTCTTCTGGTAAATATTTCGCACTTCAGTTAATCACCCCTCTTCCATAGCAATACATTGCAATAACATTTCGTGAAAACGATGAAGTGATACAAAATGGAGAATTATGAGTAGAATTCTGCGTAAATGTTCAGTAAGACACAAATAACATCTTGCATCGTTAAATATAACCAGTGTTTGCTCTACGCGATAGGAATGTTTTCCAGAGGGAGAGGTTATGTTTGCTTTGGAAGAACGAGTCTCGAGATCCTAGGGAAGCCCTCTGCAGAATACTAAACGCTCGAGGATTCCCGGCATGCATCGCACGATCAATTCCTATCTGCAGCAAAGATAATCTAGACCAGTGGCTTAGCGAGGAAGGGTGTCTTGGGAGTTCGAAAATAAAAAAAGTATATGTTGAGTTGTTTTTATGATAAATATACTTTCCTTTCTGTTTTAAGTTAAGTGATCGGACAGTATGTGATCAAATAAACAAAAGGGAAAGAGCAATTTGGGATTCCAAATACAGACGCGGAGGAAAGAGTCGACGTGGTGTGTTTCGAAATAATTAGTTTTAAGTATAGAAGACCTAGATTTAAAACCGTAAAGGTGTAGCCTAGATTATAAAATAAACGTTTTATTATATATTAGTTGTGTCATTCTTTTCATAAATTTCAACATTGGCGGATCAAGAACGAGAGTTGAAAATATGTTTAAAAACATGTTTCTGTAAGTGGTTTCACGGGTCTTCAGATAAGTTAAAAACATTTTTCAAGCATTATATTTTCACAAAATTTATCACATCCCCTTCCACACTTCACGGAATATAGACACCCTCCAAAATAAATTCTTGGCTACCCGCTTGACCTAGCCGCAATATTTTGAGAATATCATAGTGTTTCTCAGACATTCGAACATACAAAATAAGTTATGTTGTGTTAAGAGATTTTTACAGTACTTTTGACAACGTGAGAACAAATTTCTGCCGTGTTATTGCTAGCGTTGTGAAGAGCTTGCTAATGAAAAGATAAAGGAAGAGCGTCCATTCTTGAAGTGTTCTTTAGGTAAAAGCTCAATTCTTTTTCAATTACTAGCAAATTATCAAATTAAAAACAATAGAAATTTATTAACTATTTATATGTCTTGGAAGTAAGGACTAATAATATTTATTACAGAATACTCATTTAATTTGAGTAAAACTTCGTTTTTCAGGTATTTATATTTAAACGTTTTCCGTCAAAGAATAATAAACAACCACATAGAATTATCAAACATTTCACAGAAGTGATAGAAACAACGATGATATGTAAGTGTATTTTTATCAGTAATACGTATCAATTCAACCCTTTAATAATTACAACGATGAGAGCTTTAAAGTAGAAACGTAGAAGGCTAAGAGAGTTGAATTGATTTATCCAAATGGAATGTGTGGATTTGGGGGAGTAAAAAATACGTCCCAAATACCTTTGCAAGTTGTAACAAATGATTTGCAATTGCCAAAACTATGCAATTCATTCTTCCCAATGTCTTCACTCCCCTTTGTGCGTGTGTGGCAGAATGGACCGCGTCGGTCGGTTAGGGAAGTGGTTGGTTGGGGAGGAGCAGGGGGAGCAGCACAAATGAAGCCGTCGGGAACGCGTTCGCTGCGATTTCTCTTTCGTGCAGAAAGCGGCGAGCGAGTGGCCTCCACGCGAGCGGAAAATGTGTAGCATTCCGTTTACTCCTCGAGCATCCGCGGATCATCATAATTGAGTATTTGGCGTCGAGAGGATATTGCGTCGAGAGAGATAAGTGGCTGGAACTACTCCACTGCCCAATCCTATTTGATTCTTACAGGAAAATGAATTAAATGATAACTAGTTCGTAGCTTTGGAGACAGAATGACCTAAGTGAATTTTTTAAATGATTTATTAATACCACTATATATTTAAATCTCAACACTATCTGTGGAAACAAAGACAAAATTGAACCTCTTCCCTTTTATGTTTTGTGAAGTTATTTATGGTCATTTATTTATATACTTTATCTCTGCATCGGCAACCACAGAGATTTTAAATGACCAACATATACATTAGATGCGTGTTTTAATTAATTTACACTAGCATCATTGTTCCTCAAAGTTGTGACTTCTTGGCAACGGTGTTCAGACAATTTATTTTGCGATTGCGACTTACTAGGAAAGGAAAGAAGAAACTATTTAAAGGAGCAGAAGAATGAATATAAAGTTTTAGAATATTGTATAATGAAAGCAGGAACGATAAGAAAAGTGCTAAAGATGAAATAATAGAGAATCAATGATTAAATACGAACAAAGGGACTCATTAAATCTGAATCCGTTTGGAAAGCACTCCTTCAACCGGTAAACCTGAAACTAAGAAGGCAAAGGTCAACTAGTTACGAGTGAAAATTCTCTGGTGTCCTTGCGGATGGAGCACTGTCTACTTATGGGGTTACAAAGCGGTTCCAAACCTCGTTTTCTGGAGAGCATAGATTGTCGCAGAATCGCTTGGCCTATTTTAATACTTCCCTCAAACGTATCATAAATATCTCATTGGTAATTCTTCACCGAACAGGTACTCAAGAAGGTATGATTTTGGATAATGTATGCGTCAGAACATCAGTTCCTTTTAGAATATTATAATACTGTAAATGATAAAGACCGGATTCTCATCTGAAACAGAGATGAAAATAGAATAATTTGAATAAGATTTAAACGCTTAAAGAACCTTGATCATTAATTTTTGGATATAGAATGATTGATATAGGTCAAGGATGAAAACAGGAGGAAAAATATCAGTATTAATGAAATGATTTAGGCTACTACAATTCCTCGAGAATACCACTGGTTTTTCCTTTAAATCTTTAATTCATAACGAAAATCATTCTCAGATATTTGATAAAATTGATTTAAGTTTATCTCAATATTACCAGTTATTTAAAGATAGTTTATTGTATTTGCGGTTTGCTTGAGTTTTGTATGATACCACATTTTGTAATTAAGTGGAAATTATGAGGGACTTCAATGCCAAGTAGAAATAAATATTTATATTGAGAATGATTTGCAAGTGCATTCTATTATGTAGGTATAATCATTCAAATTATGTAATATGTTCGCCCATAAAAATATTTAAGTGAGAACTTCCTAGACTCTGCATATGGCATATTTTGAAAAGTAATGTTCCTTGGACGTATTGTTAACTTGCTTTTGCATTATTCTGGAATTCACAATATTACCCAATATTAATTTAAACATTAAAACCAAATAAATTTCAAAAATTAAAATAGAGAAATTAAATACAGATAGATATATTTATGGAATGGATAGATAGGTAGATAGATAGAATAAGTAGGTAGATATACATATATAGCTAAAAGATTAAATATTATGTTCCATTTCTAATTGTTTTATATTTTTTCGGAATATACCAAAGACAACCCTATTTGACAACACGAATTAATTCCGAAGCATCTAATCCATGTTCATCCACTAATGCCTTTGGCGTAACATCGACTCTGATTGGCTGTAACTGAATCGCTCGCGATTGCGAACCCCTGTGGGGCGATCGTTTACGCAACCGGAGAACAGTCTGCAAGTCAGCGGCAGACATTCGCATTTGCCTAGAGCTCATGGCGCTGTGGCTCTGCAAGAAACGAGGCGAAAACAATAGAGCATTACGACTTCGTACTCCCGCTCTCGTGTCAGCGATCTCTTTCGCTCAGAGTTTATATAACGTAGTTGGGCTCTTCTTCGAAGCCTTTACTGCTTTGTTGGGCTTACAACTGCGGTAAAATGTTAATCGACTTTTTGTGTTACAAACGCTCAAGTATTATTGAAGTGGAATATCTAGGAACCAGAGCGTCGAAATCGCCAAGGTAGGGTAAAAATTGATGGCAACTAATAACTGAATCAACACATGATCCGTAACCACAGGAATTCAAATTTTCAACATGGATACCTGTACATAACTATCAAAGTACATCTTATGTAAAAATATACTATATGATATTTTATTACGTTAATACAAGAATCCTCGAAAAATAAACAAGAATTTATAAAAGTTATTTATTTTTAAGAAATATTATTTCATTCATATTCATCAATAGAATTTTTATGTGTTATTAAATTATACTTAAAATTCCTATTCGTAAGATCATTCTCTTTTATTTTCATACGGAGTAAATTAACCGTTAGCTTAGATATCTAAAAAAGAATCGCATTCCATTTTATAATGTTAGTTCTATTTTCATTAATGTGGTTGGTTTTCTGACGTTTTCATTATAATTTAGTAAATATATTACAAAATATTTTCTCTTTGTTTTTGAAGTGAATGTAATCGCATATTCGTGCAGTGAAATCTTAGAAATTTCATGTCATAAGAATACTCTTAACGAAATTGATATTATTCAAGTTAAGTATGGTTACGAGCACGTTTCATTGCATTCATTGTAAAAGTGATCGCCGTCCAGAAAAGAGACTACTTCGCAGATAGCGTTAATATAAGTAAAAGGGTGAAATTCTCGGCCTCGATCCATGCTACTCAATAGTGTGTGACACTGCTGTTGGGATGTCGTGTCAGGGGTTGTTCGGCCTCTCGTCCAGTGGCAGTGGAAAGCTGCGAATTGCGATTCGTATGAATTCGTGCGAAATCGCACATCCGCTTATCGTCCATTAACGGATTATTCGTCCGAATCCACCGGTGCCACAGATAGTATACAATACAATCGGTGGCATCCAATACCATAAGATACCAAAAGAAAAAAGTAGATGGATACTCACACGGAGGAAAGATCGACCAAAGATAGGATAGGAAAACTACGATGAAAAGAAGAGATAATTAAAGAAACGAATGAAGTTGCAAAAACATGAACTTCGATGTAGAATATCACAGGGAAAGAGCAACTGAGAGATGATAACAAATAATTATTTTAATTGTCTGATGACACGCATTGAGATATGAACTCATTGCTATGTACGTCGAACATAGAAGGACAAGAAAGAACGAAATGTAAAATGTATCTCTCTCATGGAGAATGATCAATATTTGGGATGACTTGACGCTGTGAAAAGCAAAATCCAAGCTGATGAAAGTACAAGAATCATTCCACTATAGTGAGGCAAATGACGGAGTGAGTCTAACCTAAAGTTCTTTTTCCGTAGTCTTCACCACTAAAGTACTCGTAATGTCCTGATCTTTTGTTGCGGAAACTTTTCAATAGTTTGGTACGAAACCGGATGTAAATCTGAAACCAATCTCACTCATCTGAAATTCACAGAAGTCCCATTCTCAAGCTCTACGATAACATTAACCGTTAATCTTATATTAATACGTGACGACTATTTTTTCTGTTCTAAGGTAGACGAATAAAACAACATTTGAATCGCCCATCTACGACATCCCGTTATTGGTGCAGCAGCGTACCAAAGAAAGAACTTAAATCCTAATCATAACCAGCTGCAATTAAGACAGGAAGCCCACACATTTGGTGAGGGGGCACCACGATAAATTGACGTTGTACGTACAACTGTAGTTCAAATTTATATTTTGAGATATGTAAGAGTAATTATTAATTTTACCGCAGTACAAATTAGTAAATAGGATTCTTCATAATTAGAGTCGGAGGAGATCAGCTACAAGTTTTACATCCGGCTGAGTTCTAGGGAAAAGGAAAATATCTTTAAGAATCGATGATAAAAAAAACGTTTACCTGAGCTGTAGTTGTCTTCCATCTTTAGCGAAGATTATAACCACCCAATATATTTACTTCCCGCTCAAAGTTCATTCCTGAGAAAATCGCTGTCTAATTGTCTGACAGAAGCAATTGTTAAGGGATGAGTCGTAAAGGTTTGGTACTTACTAAGAGGATTAGTGCGTTGAACACACGGTCGGTGTTCCGATGAATTGACCATCTTAGAGGTGGATGGTAGAGTCGGTCTCGATTTAAAGAACCGATAAAATACATTAGAAAGAAAAACTTATTACGGGATAATTTCAGGGTAATTTTTTCTTTAAGAGACTTTACGCAGTACATAATGAAAAGGAGCAGCTTTTATCTTAATTATATCTGATTCAATTCTAAAACTAGTAAATAATTTAATTTTTTATATAAATAGTATTTATACCATTTTCTTGATTGTATCTAAGTCTATTGTTATATTTCCATGTGCGTATGCACTATCTCATACTACCGCCCACTCATCTTTCCCTACGAATATTTCATTTTACATGTTCACGAACAAAATAACATGTAAAAGTTAATTTTTGTCCCAAAAACGTATGTAATTATCTTAAATTGATGACTAAATTTTCACTCGTGATATTTTTCTGTGATATTCATAATCATTTGTTTAATATAAGAAAGCAGATGACAACAGATTTGCTTCTCAGGTTATAAATACAAAACGGAGAGTTTAAGTCTCTGTGTTTCCGCCTGGTAGTCTAAGAGATTTTAAATTCGGTACAAAGCATTCTATGAGATTTCGAGACCACCCAGTAATTTTTACAAAATTTGTTTTAGATATTTTTATGGCTTCTTTTCCATTTTTTTGCCTAGAGCTTAACCTTTCAGGTCCAGAGTTTCGAAATTTGGCACACGTATTCTACATGGTAGGTTCGGGTGGAACTTGGAACGATTTCATCGAAATTTTATGGAGATATTTCTTTATTCAATGTTCAGTGTTTTCTTCAAAAAATCAAAATAATTCTCGCATGCAAAGCTGACTTAACAAGAATGAAAGTGTAAGTAGGTTTTTACAATTTCCTTGATTTTTTCAGATGTGTTACAACAATTTTCAGGAAAATCTTGAAAATCGAATCTTGAAAAGTCGTGAAAACTAATTGGCAAATATATTTTATTTTGTGATAGTGATTGTCTTAATTGTCCAACTGTCGCAACATATTTCATATCCTTGTCGTCCATAGGTCGTGATTATTAATGAAGAAATCGAATTGTGACTTAAATGAAATGAGGACAACTCAACCTCCAAACTTCATTTGGAATGTATAGACTTCGCTTAAAGAATGAATAACTGCATCTAAGGTAATAGACCTCTCCTAACCTGTTGTTGTTAAGGACATTTACTATTTGGCGACTAATTTTTCTCGTTTCTGTTTGTTACACGAATAAAATTCAATTTGATTCGCACTTCTATGATGTCCCGTATGGGCGATACAGGAATTTCACTTCAAATCAACACAGTATTAATACATTTTTTACATGACCATCTCAGATATTAATGAAATTTTGCAGAGAGGCAGCCATCATATAGACTAAGAAAAGTATTAAGTATGGTTGTCAATTTTTGATACGTTTTGTAGATGCAACAAAGTAAATTTTAAACAGAACGCTCCAAAACTGTTCTACACAAAAAATTTTAATTGCTGTGGAAGCTAACCTCATTAAGATACAGAGCTGATAGAGGTGTCACTTTATATCCTATATAATGATTTTTACGAAGATTTGTTGTATGGGAGATCAAGGAGGAAAGAAATTACATTTTCCAAATCAATATTTTTATTTTTAATTTCTCAGAAAGCTCAGCAATGAAAATATTCCAATTTCTATTAGAAATAATTTATATTCTTATTAATGATCTGGAGATATTTGAGTGTGGGATGAAAATTGGTACAGTGTTAAAACAATAAAAGAGTGTTGGTTTCTCGCCGAGTACGAACGGAAGTAGTCTTAAAAGAGTTACCATCTTGACAAAAATAGTAAAAAAGTAGGAGTAAAGGTTAATTTGAACACAATTTATACTAGAGCACAGGATATCTGATCAAACAGATCGGTTACACAAGCACTTACAGTTTAGCTCCAAACAAATTGAACGTGTTATTAATATTTATTTCTTGGAAATTTATTAGCATTTCTTAGTTTTTCTTTCCAAACTGTTTCATTACAAGTATTGCGTCCACTTTTCCAATGGAGAAACTTTATAAACTTGCTTACGAAGAGGATTTTAAATGAATACGCTTTTATTTGTTAAATAGCTGGTTGGAAAGTTCATGTCTAAAATGTCTTCCCTAAACATAGTAGCCGGAAAAACAAAGCATACGCAGCATTAATTTTTTTAAAAATCTTTTGAAACATAAAAATATCTTATCATATTCCTTACTTTACTGATATAGGTTTCCGATTTGACTTAACAATCAACATATACCATATACAGCATTTCATTTATTTCGAGCTGCCCCATGCTCTGGCAGTTGGTGCATTTGTCATGCATTAACGAAATCCGCGGATTGAGTCCCACTATGGGTTCGTTTGATTCATTTTTGTCAACATAGCACGAATTTTAGTATTTATATGTTTGTTCAAAAACAATTTGTTTTAAATACACATCATTGCTATCCGAGAAATTAGCTCTAACATATGTATATTCTTTGAGAGAATTGCAGCTTCTAGTTTATACACGAACTTTAGTCACCCGAGATGGAATTTACGTTGACTTTTGGCAAAATATATTTGAGAATAATTCATAAAAGAGGGAGACTAAAAACGTAACTGCGCTATTTTATGTATTCCTGTACGGACTTCACATCTTTATGTCTTTAGAAAGACAAATTTTTCTGCGTCATATTTGGATAATTCAAATGCGCAGCTCTGCGCACGTTAATTTCTACTTCCTGGTCGCTTACTCTCGACGCAGAGATTTGATAATAAACGAACAGTTAATTAACAGAAAAGCCGACTTATGGGGTATCAATGCTAGATAGAGCTTTTCGAGTGCAGGAGTAGGTTTTTGAGCTCTAATGACTGTTGTAGTTTGACGCCCGAATGAAAGCATAAATAATTCCCTCGTCTCTGGTTTCCCATTCATTATAGAATGAGTATTAAATGTGTAATCAAACAGAACAATAACACAGCAATCGGAGGGTACTTCTGTACCACAAGGTCATGATTTGAAAATTCTCCGGTTATTGTGTTAGCAGAATAACACAACTTCGAACAAAACAATGAAACTAGTCGAAAGTATTACTTTTCATCCCAAAAATGTATTAATTAACTCATTTCTACATTTGAAAATCCTCGATAATTGGCTAGTCTACGAACCCTATTATATTAAACCTCTAGTGACCGGCCACTTAACTCGAGGGAGAATGGCCGGGGTAGTAAAAACATTTATTATTTAGAAGTCTATTGCACTATGGCCTGTCGTGACTGATGGTGGCAGAACTCTTGACAATGCTCAGTCACTCCCAGATCGTAGGCGGATGTTCCTATATACACAAAGTCACTTGACGACCTCAACCACAAGTGGTTCAATTCAGAGTACTGTGTGTCAAAAAAATAGTAACACATGATATATTACTAGGAGATTTGTAATATGTTAAAAAGCATGTCAAAGACGAAGTTTAACACACGGATGTTTTACAAATGAATGTTTTTTCTTTATCTCCGATTTTGTAAATATTCTGTAAAAACGGACGACTGTTGTTTATTGCATATGTATGTTGTATTAGTATATTGTCAAGCAGATGTATTCCTAAAATCTTATTTCTCTTTAATGTTTTTAACTCGATGTCTGTGTATGCAAGCAGTCTTGTAAGCAAAATTTTGACTTGTTCTAATTAAGTTACAAGAGCTTTAAACTTTTTCTCGTATGTACGTACATAAATATTTTGTCACAAAAATGGAAATATATAAAAAGGTTTTTCTAAACGCTTTTATTAATGTTTCATCTGGTTGTTAAATATTTTTGTTTCTGTGATGTGTTGTATTCTAATTGTTTGATGTATCCGACGATTGTAATGCTTCTGATGTCCGCAGACGTTTTCTACAACAATACAACCAATATTTCACTTTAAAGAAAGGGAAACTTAATATACCTAATTCCATAAAATCCAGATAATATAATAAATCTAAAGGCACTGAGCGCGATTATATGCTGAAGTTGTTGTTTCAGTACTTTTGGGGTAATATGAAAATTGATATTTGTTATATATACACGTTTTTTAAATATTAAGAACTAACAATATTGGGTACTCTGAATATAAACATCTAAAAATTTATATTTTTTGCGCTTAATATTTTAATTATTTATCAAAACTTTATGTAAATTTTTAATGCAAGGGAAATTGTTAATTGCGATTTATTAGTACAAACATTCCCAAATACATGGTCTTTATTTTTTTATCATATTTCTTTGTATGAGAGTAATAATTTTTAATTGTCATTTATCTATATTACTACTACAGTTCATTAAATCACGATAAACTTTCATATTGTTTTAATTGATAAATCATTTATAACAATACATCCGTTTCAGTTTCAAAAGACACGCTCTAAAATTGAAAAGCATTTTAATTTTGCCTACAAAGAAGAACTTCAGACTCCTCAGCAAAATAGGAAATGAGGGTTTTTGAAACTTGATCAGACGTTCATTAGATGGTATTCTCAGTTTTCTCATTCGCTTTCCATTGAGAACTCTGGAAGAAAAGAGACGTCAATTTGAATGAAATTACGTGAAGTATAGGAACGAAAACATTCTATTTTACCTCCTTTTGAATGAAGAACAATGATTCTTCTAATTCTCGAGTGACCACGTCATATTAGCGACCTACAAACGTCGCAATCAACTTCTGAGACGTGAGTGTGTCACGCGACCAGATGGCAGACGGCGTTCTGTGAAATATCGCAGAAGGAGAGACGCCTATAGAAAAGATCCACGAGATCCACGATATTTGAATGAGAATTTCAATCTCTTGATAGAGATGAAAAATTAGAGTCCAGAGTAACACGAGTTAATACACTAAAAAGATGAGTTTCATATGTCTCCACCCGAAAACATTTTAGATCCCACACATATATCAAGAAACTAAAAGAAGATTATTAATTCCCTTCTCTAAATTAAATTCTATGGCGCCTAATTCCAATGACATTTCGAAAATTAAGCAGAAGTTCTTCATTGGGAGCGCAAAAGTGAGAAATCCTCCCGGGAGGGATGAGCATTGGAAGGAGCGTTTTGCTCCCCGTCGTCCTCCCGTTTCTTTGCGTCCGCCCTTCCCCTCCGCCTTCGCTCTCGTCTCTCGCGCTGTCGCGCTGACCCTGGCCTTCCCCATAGACGTGAGGCGCTGGGCTCCCTAACCCCCGCGACAACTCAATTATGAATTATCCACTCACGCGAAATTAAATGAAGCCGCCCACCGACCATGGAGGTGAGGGTAAGTCGGCTATTCGCTGAGGAACGACCGACGCTCGGCCGATGAAACCGCACGCGCCGAGAGGCTTCGCGGTGGACGCGTGCTTCGGATTAGGCGCCGACCTATTGCCTTTCGAATTCCCGGCTCGAAAACCAATGGCTGAATCTCTTTAGACGAAATTATCCTTAGCTCAATAAGCTCTTCTTCATCCGAGGAAAAATGTATTTTTACCTCTTTGGCTTTATATTAGGCGCGAATATTTTCATATGGAGAGAAATATTGATAAAAATTCCTTAGTTTCCTATTCTTTTTCAGAGGAGAATTAATACGTGTGGGGATCATCTCGCCATTTAATCTGAGAACCATGCTCTTCTGCGTCGGCATTTCCAAAAAGAAGTGAGTGGAGGAAGCGCAATTAGAAAGTTTAACTCCATTTTCTCTATTTACTTCAACGGAATATCGATCATCAAGATAACAAAGCGGAAGCGAGGTGTTGAAAGCCTGATGATGAAGAAATTCTGTCGAAACCGGTCTCGTTCAAAACGAATAAAGGAAACGAAAAGAACACAATTTTCATTCTGCATTCGAAATTGTGTTTTGAGGGACTTCGTATACTACTAATGTGATACAGGTCGCAAGAAATTATTTGAAATTATTTGGTCTGATTAGTGTTTATTTTAGGCACTTTTTTCGTTGCCATGATTTAATTTTTCTTCAGTTCCATCTCATCTAAATATCGTACACCACCATGAAGGTAATAATTGTAAAGCAAAATTTTTTTCTCAGAAACGACTCAAATAATTTTGATAAAACGTGCATAATACGCACAAAACCCGAATTCGGTCATTGGACGAAAAAAACGATCAAAACTAGTTTTGGTAGATGCGTTTTTGCAACAACTAGTTCAGAGCGTTACCAAATCGACCAACACTAGTTTTGGGCGCTTCGTTTTCCACAAAACTAGTTGTGTGCGTTTTGAAAACGATCAGTACTAGTTGTGGCAAAAAAATATCGTCCAAAACTAGTTCTGGTCGTTTTTTTTAGACAACAAGAACGAAGCTTTTTCTGATCGACCCGAAAACCGGATGTAAAGTACTCATTATTGAAAAATATTATTTTCAGTTAAGAAATATTAGAGAAAATGGTCATTTTCTGTCTTTTAGTGTTTCTTACGTTCGAATTGGTAGAAAATTATTCATTCGAGTGTATTTTTACACAAATTTTATTGAATAGCATTTAACTCTATGCACCGGGACTGAATATGTTTTCACACATGGGGTTTCAGAGACGGGCCTCGCTGTTTCAAGCCAAGAAGATTAAAAATCACATTCAGTTTGTTATATTTTAGGCAGTTATTTTGTTCATTCTTTTTTACATCAATACATTTTTTTGTAATTTTTATTAGAGGATGAAGAGATTTGTTCTTATTTAGTTACAATTATGGCGCACATGAGACAGAAATAAATTGTCTATCTCCTACTAATTGAGATCTTCATATATAAAAATTGTTATTTAAAAATATACAAATGAGTTTTTCTGTTTTTTTCAGTATTTCTTTTTTGACACATGCAAAGGTGGTAGAAGTGGTTTCATGTTATTGTCACACGCGCTTACGGCGTGGTAATTATTTTCGTTATCGGCATGGTTTATTATCTCCCGAACTAATTGACACATCATCTCGGTTTTCGAATGCAAATGTTGTTAAATCAAATATTTAAAGTTATGCCTGTAATTTTAGATATTTTACCTTTTAGTAGGTAATAATGTGTGAGAATGTTTGGTGCGTTGCCTTGACAGTCAGTCTTGTCAGAGAGAGAACAGTAAATGTCAACAAATTCTCTGTTGTAACTCCTATAGTTGTAAGAACATGCAATATTTATACAGAATGAAAGTTTGATGTAAACTACTAGGATTAAATCATCTAATTGTAAAAACAACTCAGAATAAAACCTTCAACAGGAAATAAAACTCCATCGATAATATGACATTCTGTTTATATAAGTATGTACCGTAAAATCAAATAAAGAAGCAAAACACTTTTTATCTTACTAATTTATAAAAATAAGACTTTGTTAATTGGTTATTTATTATCGTGAAAATTAAAAAAGTTACGTCGATTTTTTCATATGAAGCACAATCATTCCACCTAAAACATAGACTAAATTAAAGTTTGGTACGTTGAAAGATCATTTACCAAAAAATAAAGATAATTAACAATATCAAAAAAAGTATTTTCTGGATATGCCACCCGTTGTACGTAGTTGTATAAATCTTTATCATTCAAATTATTCACAAACTTAGCATATTTCAAGAACTAAGTTATTTACTAAACAGCTTATCTTAACCATGTCATAGTAGGATATTAAAATAAGGTATAGTTTGTATGTTTATTAAGCATGATCTTGAAAACGAAAAGGGTTATTGATTTCGGTCTCTTTCATATTAAGCAAAACCATTTAACATAAAATATAGGATTATTTATTACCTGATAAATTTTTTAACAAAATTTACATCGTATGTTAAAGAAAACTACTCTGGTTCTACTTCAGGTTTTAAAAAAATGGATAAAAAAAAACAGAAGTTGATAGCGCTGTGAACTAACCAGTCCCTGACGGTTCAACTAAGTTCCCGAGAAACGTAAATCTGGTTGCAATTTCTTCTTATCTGGCACTACAGCCTTTTGTGGACTTTGGCCTTCGCGGAGGGTAGAGCTCGCGCGATTTCTTGACCCCGGCACTAGGAGGAGGAGATGTGGTCAGCATCCCGCTCCGACCGGTTTTATAGCAGGCTGAGTAGTCCTGGGAGCCAGTCTGGATGTTGACGCGTGATGAAAATCCCCACCTCACCTGGGATCGATCCCCGACCATCCAGCCAGCAACTCAGTGCTCTATCCGCTGAGCCACGCTGACTCCGTGGTTGCAATTCACAATTCATTAATTAAAGTCAAAGCCTTCACAATCTAACGGAAACTTACACTTTTCGTATCTCCTATTTCCTTTCTGTATATTCTCCTGCCTAAATACAATATCATGCCTTTCAATACGGTAATGGAAAAAAGTAGTCACAAATTCCGTGAAGTAGTTACGTATTTCGGTTTCAACCGAGAGAAACTTGGTATCCCCGATTATTATTCCTACAAAAAATATAATGCTTTCATCATTAGTTAATCATTAAATTACAATACCTCCAAATACAGAACCTAAACTGATTGACAGAGCCAACCCGTCAGGTGAAGTTCACTGAATTGAGAGAGAAATGAATCTGTGAAAGTAGTTTCTCTTGTAGAGTTCATGGAATCGTGAAAAATGAAGGTGAAGAAAGAACGCCAATAAATAATAAATTAAAACTGGGACGTGCGATATTTACCACAAAAGAATTAAAAGCGCAATGAGACGAATAAGAACTTAACTTGGGGGTATTAAGTTCACTTAATTTAGTACTTTAAAGACGTTAAAAGATGTAAGAGGTACATTTATCCCCGGAAATTTGTTTACGTGGACTGACATCGAAAATAATTGATTAGTGACGATCATCACATGTCATCTGGGAGCACTGCAAAAACTTGGGAGAGACGAGCTAAAAAAATTGAGAAATGATACAGCTGACGTCATTATATTAAATAATTAGATGTTGAATTAGCAAATTAATTTGTTACGAAGTCGTTTTATTTTTTTGTTCCGAGGTACAAAATATATAATGCTTAAGAAATACTTTCCGAAACGAACAATAGAAGAAAACCAAAATTCCATGAAATAAGTCCTATCAAAAACACTTCTTTAAGAACGGTCAAGTTTCAATCTAGTTCTAAAAAAAGGTATTACATTTCATGTGCACGCAAATATACTTATCACGTAGGCTATAACTATCTCTAGTTTATAAGGAAACATTTGTTTTAAAGTAATACGTATAGAACAATATTTTTAATGTGACCATTGAGTAAAATATTTCATATGTTACCAATGTGTCTGTAGTGTAGCGAACTTATGAAATATTGCATAAATAGTTATTGACATATATGGGGTAGAAAACGTTACAAGCAAATGAAGAGATTTTCAATTTTCGCATTGAATCTCAAAACAACTCTATTGAATTATATTCATGAGGATTGTATTTACATTATTTTGGAGGCTTCAATAGCATCGTAAAATGGTCCATTCATACTTATATAGCAATTAAAGTACAGAGGAATAAATAAACTTTTTGAAACGGCTTTTTCAAGCCTCTTTGAAGTCCTGAATGTACACGAATGGTTGAAGATTCGTAGTCTTCATACATTAATAAACCTGTACAAATAACCCGTGTTTCTGTATCCCATTGCTACGTTGAGGTGAACCCGAGAAAGCGGACTGTTATAACGCACCCTTCATGGGATAAAACAGAAGTGATTAAGTGTATGCTCTTTCCACTTACGTTCACCGTGAATATAGTCATCACTCGCAAGAAAATGAGGAAGATTGACGTGCATTCCACAGCGTCAACAACCCTCATGCCTCATCGCCCTCGCATTCCTCGCACTCCAAATGAGAAATGTTTGTTGGACGAGCGCGTCTGATTACTTCTCTACCGTATGACGCCTATGTCCCCCTCCTCCAAATACGCGCTTCGCTGCCACGCGATAAATAGTACCGCATTGCTCGGCGCCCACATGGCAAACGCCCTTCTCCGTCCGGCATCGAAGTGGGAGTGGCTCTTCACACCAGCATCCAACCCGTCGCCCCCGTGTTCACTTCTCCTCTGTCACTTCGAGCCTCCGATTTTTCATTTCGAACTGAACACGCCATACTTTTTAATTAAACTGGAATTTATTTCTTATTGCGGGCGCGATATTGACGAGAGCACGCCGAGAAATCAGGACGGTTATCTGCAGTGCAGGGGGGAGCGTTTTGTATTTTTTTTGCATTGGAAAATTTATCTACTTGATATAACTATGTTGTAATTAAACATTACGGCTCAGCCATTGTCTGCGTGGCCATTGAAAGCGTGTCGTAAAACTGGCGTCTCAATTGTTGCGGAGCGCGCCGCAATGGACCAGACAGGGTCCTGCGAAGAACTCGATTCCGATAGGTTCGTTCGCAAACCACAACGAGGAAACGAATCTTCATATTCATTTCATTCAATCTTCACATAAAATAAATTATAGTTTGGTAAATATTAACATGTTTTCAAATATTATTCCTGTTTAAATATTTATTCAAACTTCAATCTATGATTAATTTACTTGTGCGAGATTGCATCCCATGGTGGAGATGGGGAGTGACCAAATAAACAAGAAAAAATAACATGGGACTGTAATTCTAATTATATTTCAAATTAACCGTACAAAATAATTTGCGAAACCACTTTTTAGAATAAAAATACGACTTCATTTTTGATGATACAGGATTGAAATAAATGTTTGTTTTGTGGGAAAAATTTGGTTGTATTTATGGATATTTATATCTTTAATTTTAATTGTATACTGCATAAGGAATAATAAATATGCACTAACACAAGATGAGGGAAATAATAATTATCAACCATACAATTTATTTCATTCTCTAAAGATTGAAGAGTGAAAATTTCACTTTACATTTGAGGGGGAAAGTATGTCTTAACAGTGGATTTTATTTTATTATTTTATTTCATTTTTTATGATGAGGTTCGCATCATTTGGTCCACTCTTCCACCTGAGGCCGGTGAAACACGATCACATTTATATCTTAACTCCATTATCAGAAAACATAGATGAAACACATGTCCGTGTCATCCACAATGACATGTTCTCGTTGAGGGAACCTAGATCATATTTTTGATCATATATCTCTGATAATAGACATGTGACATAGAAATATAACCGTGTAATACCGACCTAACCGTGACTTGGGTAAGGGAATTGGGAAGAAGAGATGTCAGGTTACTAGGGGATTTATGGTACCGAACCGACATTCGTCTGGAGTAGATGAGGGAAACCCCCAGCTGAAAACCTCACTTAGTTCGGTCGGGCAGGGTTCACTCGATGGAAGTGATTGATTTCACTCTAACGCAGCGAGCGAAAGAATGTGCACCAACGACGTGAGAGTTGTCAGCAAATTGGTTGCTCACTTGCTACGAGTGAATCATTATTCAGGCTAAACAAGATGGTGACGCACATCGAAATTTACAATTATAAAAGAAAATCTTGTCATTTATCTATTTTCTAGATATTTGTTCTCTTTTACGTTGGTTAAAATGGATTAATATACCTCACATATCAAAATTTATGAAGATCTTACACTTTGTATTAGTGCTCATGATTAGGGATTGCTTAGAAGCGCAAAAATCCAACTGAATGTAATTTCAAATGTAATTTCAATCCATAAGTTTGTTGCAATCTTAATTTAAAAAATCATTTTTTAATTATATAAAATAAAAGATTTGAAGTTCAATTGGAACACAAAATTTAATCCTCAAGGGCAATGTATGGTATAGGGATAAGCAACCTCACCACAGCTGTAGTCTGCGTTCCACGAACACAAGAAAACACAGAATATAAAAAAATTACTCCTACACTTACAAGAGGCCCGAAGAGAAAAGGGCACTATGTGATAGCAGATGTATTTTGATACAATGCTTTTTGTGCCAATATCACCGAAATTTTCGCTAAATTTAGAAATAAATTTTTGTACACAATTCCCAAATAGACGCTATCGAAATATACAGACACAAAAACTTGACAAATATGTATAAAAATGACTGCCTCTTTCCAAAAGATTATAGTCTTCATCTACCTTGTTATTATCCAAGTATATTTTGCTATTATTCAACTCTTCTTTATAGTATATTGTGATTATTATACTTGACATTTTCTCCTATGTTTGTAGAACTACTATCGATGACGATAAATCCGTTGGAAACTTTTGGGTAAAATATATTTTCCTACATATTTTTCGACCAACAACGACCAAATAAAATAATATTTCATAGAACATCAGGTTAATTACAAATTAATGCGTATATATTCATGTATTCAAAAGATTTATTAATGCTTATACAATCGTACACAAGAGATTGCTAACAAGACAGACAATGCTTTAGGGAGACACCATTTTCTAATACTTTCTTTCTACCATTCAAACTCATATAAAGCTATTGTTCGTATCCTGAGTACAACTATGGAATGGGTCAGTTTTCCATGAGAAACATCCGATTTCATATGATCAGAAAGACAAGTAAAACCAACATAAGTTCAACAACTTAAGTTCGGTCTCATCGATCTGTTGAAACTGTTCCCAACTTCCCTCTCAAAACAAGCAGTACAGTGAGTCATTAACAAACGTATGTCCTCTAGAGAAATTCGGGAATAAACATTGATTTGACTTTAAAAGATTACGAATTATTTTGAAAATTACAATATTTAAGTCATAATATGACTAAAAAATTTAACGATTTCATCAATTTACTTCAAGGAGCAAGATTCCAATCATGTCCTTTCTAAAAGCGGGGTAAAAAGAAATTAAAAAATATGAATTTCCTTCATGGAAATTAAGGTTCATCACCATTTTTTCGACTAAAAAATATATTAGTAATAATTTAAGTTCTTTGAACATAGACATTTCTCATTTCTTTCACAAATATGGGGTCTATACTACATTGGGCATTCCAAGGCACGAACTGCAAACCCTTCGTATTAAACGCGAAACAAAATGCTTTGGGGAAGTAAGTGTGAAAATTGTGATAGTTTCAAAAAGTGTAAATTTATTGAATGAAATATAAGTTGTCATTGTTTCTCTCTCACTCTTCGTTTTTTATATTCGTATTGGTTTACACATTGAATTTGTAATTGAAATCGCTCGCTTACTTAAATTGCGCTTGATGCGGTTTCTAATTTAAGTCATGCGACAGTAAATAAATTGAAGTCCTCACTTTTCAACTACAAAATATTCCACAAAATAGTGAATATTTTTAAGTCTCCATTTATTTTCTTATCATTTGAGAAATATTCGCCGTTGTCTAGTACATAGTGAAAAAGATGGCGTAATTAAATGAGTTGGAACGTCAACGTTCAACTCTAAACGAAATTTGTTTGCGAGTTTTCTGCGAAGTAAATCGCAAAGCCAATCAAAACATCAGTGAATTTCTTTTTGCCTTCGCTGTTCCACTTCTCCTTCCGAAAGGGCGAGAATCTTTAAAGTACGCCCTGCCCCTCACAGGACAGCCCGAGCTCTGCAAATAAGGCCTCTAGCGCCGTCCGGCCGTTCAACGTTGATTATTGACTCTCGGCTTTGTTGGTATCAAAGTTGAGCGTCAATGTTTACTTCCGTGAATAAATGGTGATTAAATGTGAGGAGAGGTGAATTCTACTTTAAGCGAGGGACTCGTTCGTGAATTGAATACTCATCAAATGTATTATGATGCATATTTCAATTAAAATCGATAATTTTATCCTTTGAAAAATAGCTTGACTGTGCCGTACCTTCATGAAAGAAAATCAAAATCAGTAATGTTATTTCCGATTTTAAATTTATCTTCTTGGGTTTTTCGCAATGACTGTCGAAGGTAGTAGGACATATTAAGGTTATATAAGAATCGTACCAGTTTCCACGTTAATGTTTACATAATATATTGTGAAACATCAGTAATTCATAATAGTTTAATTTAAAATTCTCAGTAGTTTAATTATTTGATCCCTTCACTTCCTTACCTGTAATGATTTCACCTCGGTAAATTGAAATTTCTAAGTAGTCTCCTGAAATTTTTAAATGTTACTGAGATTTTATTGTAACGATTTACATGTGTTTTACAAGCGTAAAAACGTGAAAAAGTGAAAAAAAAATAATGATAAGTATTTTTTCTGAAATGTTTTATTATTTTCCAATAAAACGTAATTGAAAATACCAAATTTCATCCAATGTCTCTTGGGTTTACGTAGGTCTTTTGTCAATTCATTTCTCAATATATCTCGAGTGTGATTGGATAAAGCAACAAACAATTCCATTAAATTTTACTATCAATTTGATTTTTCTAATACACTGTGACTTAAAATGATGTATTTAAATTAATCAGTCATGTAGTAGCTGTCTAGTTACAGGAATCCATTTCACATATAAATAATTTTATTAGAAACATTTATAGATATAGCATTCAACATATCAAACACTTTCAAGTACGCTATTTAACTTAATCTGTCATCACAAATCATGCAATGCAAAATTTTAAATCGTTCTTGCTGACTACACGCAGATTTCCTTGCGCGATTTTGTGATTCTCCTACAACTATTAAATCGAAAACACCATTTATATTTATTAACCAATGTTGATATTATGATTGAATTGGCGTGTAAATTCCATAAGTTTCTTTAATCCCTTATTTTCAAAGATAAAAAGGATAAAGAGCAGTTTATTTTAATCCACTATGATACAAAACATTATCATAACTTTAAATACGAAAAACTAAATTAAATTTCTAAAAAACCTCTTAGCTATGCTAATATACTTTTCCTGTAGAAAGCATGAACTGAATCCCAAAGCTGTTGACCTCTTCATTTCAGTTCTACGAACCGGACACACATAAAATCTATAGATGGATAATACACTGCCTGATATTCCCGGCTTCGCTCGAGTCGTAAGTGGTAATATATAAAAGGAAAATTAATGAATGTTTAAACTTATTTGCAAAAACAGAACTATATAAATTGAGTGTAATTATTCCTTTATTGCAAACAAAATTTACAAAGTAAGGTTTGACGAAATAATCTCATAAATCTTCGCGGGAATTAGGAGGAACGTAGCAGTTTAAGAAGCGGCTGCGAAGAGCCGAGGGTTGTCCTACCAGCTGAGACTAGCACCTGTCCCACTCCATAATTCATCCGAAAAAAGAACGTCGACATGAACATACAAAGTGGGTCGTTTGAAGTGTGCAGTCTGTTAAGAGTGTGCGATCAATTTCCTTTGGGATAACGGTTCGCAGTAACAAAACTTGAAGAATACGTGATATTAGTTTAAAGGTTAGTAGTAGAATTAGTAATAGACAGTATATGACAGCAAAGAAAATTATTAGTAAAATAGACCCACTTTTTTGCCATTTATTCGTGTAGCTGACCTTTAATTGGATATTGGTCAGGATTTAAAGAAGATTAACCTGTACCATCTTTTGTAAATTTGATGCTGGAAATAAAATTATTATTATATAATTATTTGTAGGATACGAAAATTGTTGAGTAACGTAACATTAAACTGAATAAATACACTTGGGTATTAGGAATTTGTTAATTAAAATATTGTATTAATCCAATACCAAATACTAGTCGATTCTCTAGTTCTTGATACCATTATATGACATTTCATCTTTCTCTAGTTTTGCCATATTTACTTTATAAACCTAGCATTTTACAAACATTAAGCATTTCTTCTCTTATATCAAATTTTACTATTGTCTCTTAGTCCAAAGGAAATACATGACATAATTGCAGCATCAAAAACACCTTTGTAACTTGTAATCTCTAATGAGAGGTTAGAAAATTTTCTTCATTTATAAAGGGTTACAAAATTGCATAGTTGTGCGAATTTTGTCCCTGGGAACCAATCTTGGAAAAAGGAAAACCTCTTTTCACAAGTCCAGAAAGGAAGTGTATATCGCTGCACCCACTGCGGAACTAACATCAGGTCTATTATCTCCCAGAAGCAGTATGTTTCTGCTTCATGAATCCCGTGCTGTAAGAGGCAGCTGTCCATCATTCCCCCCCTCTCCTCTTAACGTCCTTCAAAAGCGGCTCTCCTTCCCTCTCCGGTTCGCCTGGATCCAGCATCCTCATCTCAATTCACATGCCCATCGCCCTCACAATTCCATCGTCCTCTCTCTCCTTTCATCACCCGTCCAATACATTCCTCTCTCCTTCCGGAACACGAAGTCTTCCGCGACACCCTATCTTTTCCGTCCACTCTTTTGTGCTCCCTCCTGCTCGTTACTCCCATCCCAACCTCTTTCAGTTCCTTTCTGATCTCGCTCATTACATTTCCCCTCCCCTTATTTTGCACGCTCCCACCCTTCGCGTGGGAGGGGCTTCGCAATTAAATTCCATCACGCCGCCTCGACGTGGCCCCTCGGGTGCTGGGGCAGTCGCCTCGTCCCGCCACCGGCCGCCGGCCACCCGGTCGCTGGGGAGAAAAGCTGAAGGATCCTGGCGTCTCCATTGAGGCGAGGCTTATTGCGGCACGGAGACCGCTCCTGCATCAAAGGGGCAAAGAAACCTCGACGTCGTTTTTAGTTTCACGACACCCATACGCGAAAGAAGTTCATTTCTTTCCTTTTCCTGTACTGCTACAAATAGAAGTTATACAGTATGGAAAATTTTCGAAAAAATCTTAAAGCCGTATACGTCGTATTTTTTGATTGATCGAAAACATTCAGGACTAATAATAAAAAATGTGTCAAAAATTATTTTTGATGCGACAAACGTTCTCCCAGGCAACGGCAATACTCTGGTAAGTGTTGTAAATAACTTCCTTTGATAATTTACTTGTTATGACGGTCAATAGATACACTATTGAATGCATTGTCGGCGTAGCTGTGTACATCGTCGCAAGGTTAACATAAATTATGGAATAACAGCCGGAAAAATCAACATTAAAACATTACTTTGGCTATTTTTTCAGTAATTTGTCGTAACGCTAGGCAAAAATAAAGTTTATAAGGCCTGACACTTGCATTCTTTTTGGTATTACTTGTGGAACTGGGAGCGATTTTTGGAAATCTCAAATGGCACTTTTTTAGACCCAAAACTCTTCTCCGTTTTAATATTTTTTCTCTACAATAGTTTCAACAGAACACCATAAATGTGGATGATTTTTATATTTTTTAGAAGCACCATTTATTACAACATTAAACAAGTAATCTTTGGTGATTCTTTCGCCGATCTTCATCATCAGATATGGTGTTTATCAGTCTCTTTTCCCTCTTTAAATAAATGTTTTTGACACTTTCTCTATTTACAAGCCTCAATTTACTTTCGTTTCGAAGAAAGAATCTGAGAAGCGATGACGTTGAATGTCTCAAATACACGAAAGTAATAAGTGACCTGCGTAATTCACGCTGAGTTTGGACTCATTTAACTATGGAACGAAATCACCAAACAATTATATTGAAAAAAATCTTACAGAATTTCTGACATCTGTTGTATTACCGAATATAGCATCACGAGTTAACTTAGATTGCTATATTCTTTGTTTATATGTACTTGCTTAACCTATCCAGTCACCCAGGAATTTGAATTGATCTCTTCACAGTCGTTTCAACCTGATAAAAAATTGGCAAATACAATATCAGTCGGTAAACATAAATAGCTCCAGTCACACAACTACACTTTTCATGAATAACACATCTCGCACTACAATCAAAACTTCCTATTTTCTAACAATTGACATTTTTTGCACAAGGCTGTTTATTGGAATACATGAAATTTTCAATATGATACTCCACGGGTGCCCTTGTCTGTTTCGTTTTTTCTACGTGAGATCTTTCGAAAATCGCGTATAATATTATTTCCGTTCGCTAGTACACAGCAATTTTTGAAGATGTCGTATGGTTTCATCAGTTTCTAGACTGTTTCATACAGTTTTACCAAGAGTTACGTACGTGCATCAAGTGAAAATATTTCTAGAGTAATAAGTAATTAGTATACAGGAGTAATAAGTAAGCAGAGTAAGTAGTATACTTGTGCCGGTTTATGTCCAGATAAGCGCTTATCACCGAAGATAGTGTTTCACTTCCGGTTAGTTGTATAGCGTAAAATTATCGCTTTTAAGAGATGAAGTGGTGACAATGAGGGTGGTGCACAGGAAGTGGTGGCAATGGGGGTAGTGGGGAATGTTAAAAAATTTTCAAACGGGGTTTTCCAAAAATTGGGGGCGAATTCAAAAATGATTTTTTGAAAAAAGTGGTAATATGCAACCTGCCACAACATTGCACACCATGCGTAACATTCTGTTACATAACGACATTGCACGGATCATTCCCTTCAAAAAGGGGGTTGATGCAATTTCCAATGATAAACATTTCCAAGCATGTATCTTTTATCGAACTGACACAGGATTATTTTTGAAGATGCACCTAACATGCCGGAGAACAAGGGACATTTAGATCTTCAGTTTAACGTATTTTCTCCCCACTGAGCTATTTTACGACGATGGGAAACGACGACGATCTCTCCTCGACGATCGCTGAAGAGAGACTACACAATCATCACAGCGGTAGTGATATTAAGTAGTAGTATCCCCACCACGTCACCACCTCTGACGTCATTCCCGACACCAAACAGATCGAAATGGGGGAGGACGAAATCGTATCTCCATCACCAATGACGTCACCACCTCTGACCTCATTCCCCGGGAGATCAAAGTGGGGGAGGGAAAAGTCTCCTAACTGGATGTGTTTCTTCTTGAAATGAAGCTTCCTGAAAAACATTTTTCACATTCTTATAGAATATATTCATTTAAAATTGTTGTGTGTTAAATTTCATTTTTTCGTACATAATAATTTTTAACATATTTGAGTGTTACAGCATCTTGAGGATTAATAGGATTTGCTAAATTAGTGGGTCGCGATCTTCTGCAATCAAAGAGGGTTCCTCCACTGCCTGGTCGTACTAATTCTATTTCCAGTATCATGCGAATGATGAGGTTCCGAACTGCTACTTCAATTCTTTTCAGTTTATTGTCTATATATTTATGATCTTCATCTCGAACGTTTTTTTACATTGCCTAAGTCTTTTGTTGCATGCTAAATTGCATGGTCTTTGTTCACTGCATCAGTAGCGTTCAATGGAACACTCACGTTTTCTATGTGAAAGCGATTTACACCAAATTTCGAGTTGCCATCAGTTTGTCGTTGTCATACTGCTTTTGTTGTAGACATAGGCTATCATGATGCTTTTGTCCCAACTTTTCCAATGCTTCCAATCGTATTCCTAATTGTTTCTTTTCTTCATAGTTGAGCTCTGGAATGATGATAATCTCTTCATCTGTTTCTCCAAGAGTACTACTTGTTTTTCAACATGTTCTCGTACAACGAGCTTTTAGTTCTCTTATCGAATATCGATAGCATCAATGAGCGTGTGATGTAGAGCGTCCACATTGCTTTTCATTTCAATGCGAACGAAATGTTTGCTCGCGAGATCTTCAAAATCATCAAAACGCTTGTCTACACTACCGATAATAGTCCGCACGATCACATCCACGTAACCTTTACTTACAACATTTCCATTATCTTCACAGTCTACACCTTCTTCAGCGCAGATGGACGATACATGTCGTATCCCTTTCGTTTCAACTTCTTTGTCCAAACGTTCACCAAGTTGTTTTGCTTACAAGAAGATCATTTTCCACACGCCTCTCTTGAGCTTCATCTTTAATAATTAGTTGTATTTCGCTTACTCGCTCGTCTAGATATGCTTTGATATCAGATAACTGCAAAGCATATTTATCACACCGTGTTGGCATGCTGCTAGCCTTGATGATACAACGTCCGAAAGCTATTCATCTTCTCATTTTATAGTTTGGGTGTCATTAAGGATGAGTGCGGAGGTGATATGTCAATAGAATTTGTAGGTCTCCATCCTAAAATGTATGCTAATCAGACACTCTCCCAGCTTACCTCATGCAGAGCGAAAAGTATGAAGATGTCAGTGGTCAAACACTATTATCTTAAGTACTATACAGACTGATAAAACGAGAATGGATATTCATCATTGTATTAGATCAAAAGTGCATAATCTTTATTATTTGGAGCAAGAGAAATGCTCTCTTATATGTTCCGATTATAAACCACTTTGGATGGATAAGATAGTTTACCATGGGGACACTACCGCATTTTTGAGAGTGAGCTGTCCTCTTGAGCAAACTTGGAGTATAAGCATGCAACAGATATGTTTGTTTATATGTTTAGACATCACTTCACATTTGCACAACAACCCCAATACCATCACTGACATTGCAATTCAGGCACATGTATGTCTCTTGGCATTACTTGAGACGGATTCTGCACTGGCTGAAGGTGTTACCGTCATTCGTCAAGGACGCTCGACCATCCAACTGAAAACCTTCCCTCTCCTTACGATGATGCAAAAGACTGAGAAGAATGACTGACTTTTTTCTTTATCTTTTCATGTAAGCGGACGCGAAAGGAGAACCTTTCTTTTTTTTGTTTCAGTGCACAGTGTGCCAAGATATTTTCCAACACCACATCTCACCCTCTGCAGATGCATATTCTGCAGGGTGTGCTTAGAAACGTGGGCGTTGGAGGCCAGAAGAACCTGCTGCCCGTTATGCCGTCAACCATTGAAAAACTACAGAATAATATTTTGTCATGTGAAGTGGCAATGACGGAATTTCGCGAACATTATTCACTATTTCTAAAAAAATCCGTCTTTGGCACATCACATGCTAAAAAATGCATATATGCAAATATGGCGAAAGAAATTAAACAAATGTAAGAAAATATAATATTTTTATATAGAATTTAATTTTTAAATACTATTTTCATTAAATCCTCATCCAGTTAGGGCACTATTCCCTCCTCACTTTGATCTCCCGGCGAATGAGGTCAGAGGTGGGGACGTCATTGGTGCTGGGATTGCGCTTTCCCCCCTCCCTCACTTCGATCTGTGTGTTTGGGGAATGACGTCAGATGTGGTAACGTACTGGGGACACTACTTCTTAGTATCACTACCGCCTTATGAAGGTATAGTCCAGGGCCAGGAAACTAGATAGGGGGAAAATGTCTGAGGTTTGACGCTTCAAGTAGTTCGGGGGTAACACTTACCATACTGCGCTACCAGTCACCCGGCCACGTTATAGTTTGTCCAGCGCTCAATAGATGGCTGCAAGATCGTGTTCACCCATCTCCTATTGGCTGCTAGTGTTCTTGTTCGTTACATTACATTCTGCGTGTGGTGCTCAGGCTGTACTGTGCCGTAGGCAACATTCGCACATTTAGTGGATTTTATCTAGTGGAATGCCTCGTATTTTTGTGTGTTGCGTATGCAATGCTTCAATGCAAGCGGCAACCCGGAAATAACTTTCCTAGACTTCCCTACCCCACCAGAAAGGTAAGTAATTCTTGTTGTCTTAGCGCCACTACCCACATGGGCAGACGTACTTAGCTCAGTCGCTTTGCTGCTTATTTATTTATAAATATATTATTGTTGCTTATTTATTTATAAATATATTTGTTACATTCTCTTGTAGACAACGGCAATGGATAAATTGTCTGGGCCTCACGGGTTTGCGGGTCGCACGAACTAGTACCAGAGTGTGCTCCGCACATTTTACCCCTGACGACTTCTATGTAATGTTAAATTAAAACGAATGTTACATGTAGTATTGTATAAAAATTTATTATCTATAATATCTAAGTAATATATTGAAGAACGAAGTCTGTGTATGAAATGATGAACATAAATATTGTTGCACCACACAATCACATACGTATTATAATATGAATACCGATTGTTGCACCACACAATCACATACGTATTATAATATTATTACCGATTGTTGCACCACACAATCACATACGTATTATAATATGAATACCGATTGTTGCACCACACATACGTATTATAATATGAATATTTTGCTTCCTGTGTGGTCTGAACTGAAGTATAAAATTTTCTATGTGATCTTTTTCCAGGTTCGGGATACCTCAAGAAAAATGCCAACCCA
>NNCF01130312.1:0-15853 GCA_002313205.1 Laupala kohalensis | reverse complement strand
TTAACATGGTTTGTACTCTTGTGTTGGTGTCTTGGTAGTGAAGTGTTCGAACATGTTCAAGTACAAGATGTAGTGTGTAGAAGAGTTACATTTTTCATTTAGCCATCTTTTTTTATGTTTTGAAGTGAACATGCATTTTAAAAATTTTTATTTCCACTTTGTTCATTTACTACTTGGTGTATTGTGACTTCTTTTGGTTTTCTGAAACTTAATGTTATTTAATGTTACTTTCACTTTGATAGTTTATGAAAGTTATAGTATATTGTGGTGTTTGTAACTAGGTAATGTTTTTTTTACCATGAGACTGATAAATCTAGTCACGTTATCCTATGGATATATAAAAGGTTTTACAGTAAACTTTTCTTTAAAATTAACATTGGCATTGGTACAAATTTTGTGAATTTCTTATTGTGAAGTCAGTCTTCTCACAGATATTCTCAGGTTGACAGACCTCTCCCATTTCCTTGATGGATTGATATTCAGTTTGTAGAATGGAAAATTTCAGACTTTTTTTATATTGTATTTGTAAATGGGAAATGTAGCGTGCTATTGAATTGATTAACACCTTTCTCATTTGTTAAACAGAATGATATTCAACTTGTATAAATGAAAACTGTATGGTTTCTTCATAGATTATTGTAACTAGTTCATACTATGATATATCTATCGCTTTTGGTGACATGGTACTGGTGGATTGTCTTCATTTCTTTATCAATTATTTCTACTTGACCTTCATGAGATTTGTGGCATGTAATTCTCTAATGCAATGAGCAGAGGTATTTATACACCACTGTGGCTTAAAGCAAAACCAACATTCCATTGACAGCTTTCTATATAGCCTTTCTATGACAGCTTTTCTCATGTGACTTGTTTTAACAGTCTCATTTATTTATTAATGATATGAATAGTTGGTGGATATAAATAAATGAGTACCTTATTGCAAGTATACCCCATTTTTGTATACTGGATTGTATATTTCCATTCATATGAGAATGTCCTGAATCTTTATTATGAATAAATAGAATTAAGAGCAAGTATGTATTTTCTTTGTGTACATTTCCTGTCAATTGTCATGTTTCCATTTTCTATTTCATATGTGTAGTAAAATATTTCAGTTATACATCCCTGTTAAATATTCACAAATGTTAATTTTTGTAGGGAAAATATTTTCAACTAAATTATTGTGAAATTATGAAGCATGAGGTCGTGGGAGTGGAGGTTACAGTACCTGGTGGTGGAAGGGGGAGGGGAACCGGGAACTGCCACGCGCCCTGTGGCCGGTTTTTGAACTTGTAGTGCGAGGGTAACAATGTTAGGAGCGCTGAAAGCTGTTAACACACCGTTAGTATGGGAGAGGGGCGTCTGGTTTATAGTCTGTGGTGTAGTCTCTCTTCTGTGATCGTCGATGATGGGTCGCCGACGTCTCCCATCGTCATAAAATAGCTCAGTTGGGAGAAAACGAGTTAGACTGAAGGTCCCCGATTCCGGCATGTTAGGTGCATCTTCAGAAATGATACTGTGTCAGTTCGATAACAGATGGGACCTGATTTATTATCGGAAGATGCGTAATACCCCCTTTTTGAAGGGAATGATTCGTGCCATACTGGGCCATGTTACGCAATGTTATGCAATGTTGCGCAATGTTATGCAATGTTACACAATGTTGTGTAAAGTTGTGGCAGATTGTATCTTACCCCTTTTTTCAAAAAGAACATTTTAATTTCCCCCAAAAGGTTTTTTGGAAACCCCCCTTTTGAAAATTGGTACCACTTCCTGGCTTAGAACCGGCAATTTTGTGCTCTAAAACCAACCGGAAGTGAAACCTCAATTCCGGTGATGAGCTCTTATCATGATTTATCTGGTTTTAAA
The DNA here is from genome assembly GCA_002313205.1 of Laupala kohalensis. Lineage (NCBI taxonomy): Eukaryota > Metazoa > Arthropoda > Insecta > Orthoptera > Trigonidiidae > Laupala > Laupala kohalensis. The sequence continues at coordinate 13,984 of NNCF01130312.1, read as the reverse complement.
TAGACACAAGTATACTACTACTGTATTGCGCCTGTTTCGTACAGGACAAACATACAAACATTCATCGTATTATATTGGTGTATTTCTTCTTTGTGACACCCTCAAATTAACGTTTACGGCAATAGATTTAAGATATTTTTGCGTAGATGAAGTATGGTACAAGAAGGGTTTTTTATATTAATGTTTATAAAATATAGCACACATCTTTCTCTAAACATTTTTGTCAGAAGAAAATTTTTATGATTCATTTATTCATTTCCGTTTCCTGTGTTTGTGAAGGTCAATTCGAACTAAAGAGCTCAGAGGCGAAGTCACATTTGAAACACTTGAAATTTCATCTCCGTCTCCGGGAGCACTGAAGCATACATCGTAAAGCAGATTGAAAAGTTTTCATTTTAAGCCGTGTAATCAAATTTCTATAACAATTTCAATATTCTTTCTTTCAAGTTTCCATTTGTTATGGAACTTCAAAAATGGGAAACTCAGTGGGCTCGAGAGAAGGAAATTACCGCTTTAAATCCTATTATGGCAATTTCGAGCAATTTTAAATTTTTCCATAAAAATTACTTTCCACCTAATGTGTTTTACAAAGGGATTCCTTATGAAAGCTCGGGAGGGCTGCTAGTGGAGTGTGATCGTGACTTCGGTTTGCAACAATGTTTTCGATTTCCATTCATTCTCCTTGATCTCTTTAGCTCGGAAGTGGGGCGCCGAATTCTGGGAGAAGTCTAAGAGTGAACCAGTCGAGTAATTACTTCCTGCTTCCTCTTCGGACATCCCTTGACGTCTGACACAGAAAGAGGCGATCTTTGCATGATTCAAACAGCCTCCAGTCTCCCACACGGAGCCGTACACTTGCGTTCTTTTAATTCACGTCCGCTTTCTCTTCCTATTTCATTTAATTCTATCCCATGATTTTATTGTCCACTTTTCTCTCTCATCCTTTTATCCATCCCTTTCTTTTCTTCTTACGTTTGTTATTCTTCCTGCCTTTCTCGTATTATGTTACTCATAAATACACGAGTATTACATTTCACCATTATATTCTAATGAATGAACAAGTACTTCGACTAGTTATATTAAAATTTTAATTAGTTTTTTTTCAGTTTACTCACACTATGGCAGACATAAGTTACGTATTTTGTTTGGCCACTGCGTCATTATTTTCTGTATATTATTTTTTTCTCGGTGTATGTTTGTATTTTATCTAATCGAGTTTGCCATATTTTTGGAACGTTACTGCATACTGTAGTTCCCAACATATTAGAACGGCGGTTTCCTTCATCTACAATTGATTTCCATATACGCCCCAACAACAAGCGATTCAGTCTACGTACCGTAGAATTGGAATAATATTTCTAGTTTGATTACATAGTATTATAAATGTAAAACATGAACATTTAAAACACAAATATAAAACATTATAATATAAATTTATAATATGCATAAATAATGAAAATATCGATATCATGTTTGTGTAAATGGCTAGAGAGTTAGACAAAATAATATTATATTAAAATACATATGTCGTGCCGAAGCACGGCACGCTTAATAATACTTTGCGTCGCACCCGTTTTGTGATGTCTGATATGTTTTCAGCGTTTAGCCTCGAAAATGGGAGTCCATAGAATGATGATATTTCAAGAAAATACAATGCTCTGTTGGTGTATCGAATAAATGAATACACTATATATTATATAATCATGTAATTAATAAGATAGCATCAGTAGTATTTCTCTTGATGGATGTACATACTTTAGTTTCGTGTCATACTCCTCGTGTGTGCATGAACCCTACAGCCAAACAGTCAGGATCTCTTATTTTGATTTTCTTCCAACTTTATGAATTGAAAATAGTTTTATTGTTTACTGTTTCAATGAGTAGTTTTTACGAAAAACGTTTTTTGGGAATATTAGTTCGACAAAAAACGCGTGACGTCCATCCTTTCCTTTTCAATCATCATCCCAATTCTTACTTTTCTTACGATCCACTTACGTCGCACCACAGAAGGAAGGAGAATGGAGTGAAAACGTATTTATTACACTCAGAATTTGCAAAAGCTGACTCGTATGATAAAGAGAGCAAAGCTACACAAGCGCAATTTCCTGGCACGACTTGTTTCCTCAGGGATCCGTGATTAACGATGAGTACGCCATGTCTTCTCTTCGTGTTTTAATGAAATTTTCATGATTTCAAGAATAAGACATGTTTAATTTTTACACGTGAATTTTATGTGTCTACGCTGAGAGAAATTTATGAGATTGAGGGGACAGCAAGAAGAAAGTTTTAATCCCACAAATATTCCATATTTTTTTCATATTTAATTTTGCCGGAATATTATAGTGAAATGTTATACAAAACTTGGTAACATTTTCTTACCCCTTTACAGTGTTGTGTAAGATTAATAAATATAATAATGGAAACTGCTATGTAACATTTCAACAATGCAGTTAAATTGTCACGCTAGTCCATAAGGGTTCCACTATTTCTCTAGCATATGTATTTCACGATAATCATTATGAAATTTGTAGGAAATTTCAATCTCACTAAGGTAATTTACGTCCTATTTAGGTTTAAAGCAAAGAGACAAACAGTACAAACAAACACTGTTTCGATCGAGTCGGATCACAGAATGTGCCGAACCGTACGATACCTGATTAAAGAACATCTACTGCACTTTGAAGAATAAAAATTAACCCACATTAAAGAAAATAAATATGAGTAGTAATTTAGAGGTCATAATTTCACTTTGGCCTACACTATACAAGATATGACAATTGAATCTGTAATTTGAAATAAGTTATCACAATGTAGATTTGGAACTCTCCGAACTATTCCCTACCCAAATAATTTCTTTACAGTAATTTCTTCTCACCTCATCAAGTTTATGTAGCTCTTTGATTTTCTGAAAACTTTATCTTGAAATCAATTGCAATGTATTGCGTTGGTTTGATAAAATTATTTGTCGGTACGTGTTTGAAGGGTATTCTATCTATTAACATCCCATAAAATTAGAAAGTCAAAAAGAAATGCAGTAAGTCTTAATTTCTTAACCTTCTTGTGTGCTAACCAAAGAAATATATTTATCCTGGTTCAAAAAATGTATTGATATAATTCACTAATAAATAAATAAATATTCTACGAAATTTTCAATAAAATTCAATAAGTTATGACTGTGACAATATTTCTTTTCTTTCTTTTTCTTTTTGGAACTTACTCATTTTTCACTTATTGTTTATTTTGGGCACCAAAAAATTAATTTCAATTTATATTTCATATTATTCGCTTTTGATTTTATTCTTAACGAGATACAATATTTTCTAAGTGTCAAATTCAAAATTTTTCAATTCTACATTTTGGACCGGAACTCTCGATTCCAAATTCAATTTTTATTCCTAAAAACTATTTTTTATAAGCTTTCTCTATACTGCACTTACTCTCAGACAAAATATGCATTGTTGTATCAACAGCGCATTCGTTAACCCTCCGTAATATTTTACTTTTCGTTGTTAATATTTAATGCAGTGTCAAATTCATAATCTTTTATACATCACTTTTTTTCTCAATTCAAAGAGTTCGAATCCATAATAAAATGATGCATCTCCTATGTAACCCACTTCTGTTCTGATCTTTGTTTAACGGGTTGCATTCACCATTCGGTTCCAGCTATAGTTAAGAACAAATATGTCAAACAGTATACAGAATATTATTGTTATTTTGGAGAACATAAACAAGGATTAATTTTGAATTTGATCTAAAGACATAAAATGGAAATTATATAGTTATATGTTATTTAGTGAAACAAGAATATTCATTAATATTTTAAGCTTTGTCTGGAACTCAAACTAGTGCAATAGCTAACAAATATCATGATTTCACCAAGATTTTTCGATACAATGATATCGAGAGGCATTGAGAGTCGAAATCGAAACATCCCTAGTATTTAAAAAAGGTTAACTCTTCAAAAATATATGTATAAATAATGCAGTTTCATCTCGTGACACTTAAATAGTTGACGTTTTATCTAATGACTTATTTTATTTCTGATTATTTTCATAACTTATCACTTTGCACATTATTTGTATGCTGTAATTTCGGTTTTAAGCCGACATCTTTGTACACATTCTTTTATTTGTATATTTAATCAGTGTTAATACAATTCTGTATGTAAATAAATGATTTCAGAATTTGCGAACCTTCTTAAAAGAATAGTTTTTATGTTTGTTGTAAGAGAAAATGAAATACAGTAACAATTCATTTTCGGTATTAGCACTTCAAAAGGGTGTATCATTTATATAACAGGTGGCAAGCATCATTATTTGGAACACATGTTCCCCAACCAAAACAATGTTACCAGCCGTTTGAAAGCTTTCTAAAAAGGGTTTTGTTCGATCATGTACTCCATGACAGGATGACATGCCCTGCCACTAAGCCATGTGGTTGCGTTGGTTGTGTTAGAAAGTCAACACTCGAAGCCCTGAAGCTAATTGCGCGAGTTTCTATTCATCACGATTTTGTACCATAATTCTCTTCCAGTATTGTCCCGAGCCTCCGAGGTTTTTTGTCGGATGACGGCGTGCAGCGGTGAGGCCGAACTAAAAGCACCAACTCGGGCCATTCTCTCGAACCAGTGGTGCGCCCATTCATCCGAGTGGGGCTGAGACAATGGAGCATCAATTACGGAATCGTCACTGATTTATCGGCGAATGGGCAGAGTGCCCAATGTATGGAAGGATCCTAGCATCACCTTTGCAGAGTCCCCATATTCCGCGTCAAACCCATTACGAACATTTGCTCTACCGTGCCATCGCGATCGCATATGCACTGGAACATCTGCTTCGGCGAAGGACGGTGGGATGGCGTGCTCTGACCCCATGGAGAGCAGCTTACGCGCCCTTTTCATTTCCGTCGAGACCTTCACTCCAGATCGCTAAACCACTCATTTCTGTGGACAGGAAGAGGCGCAAAGCCTGTCAGTCGCCTGGTTTCACAGTTCAAAGCGGAACACACCTGCACAGCCCTCCTAAGCACCACGCTACTTGAAAGGCATTAAAAAACTCTCGCTTCTACAAACCAGCAGAGAACAGAACAGCGGAGAAATTTTTGCGCATTCAATGTATAAAATATTCATAGAAAAATAAAATAATTTCGTATAAGATTTTTCACATCCAGCTTCACAGCGCCACTCTGATTTAAAATGCAGAGAAGGATCTACTTCTGGAGAACGTGAGCATACGCAATAAGTGTGGAGGAGAAACGGAGTGAAATAATGAACAATTTTTGAATAAAGAACATTCAACTCAATGAATTATATGCTATTGCTTACTCCTCAACAATTAAGAAAAGAAATGAAATAGGTACATCTGCAGACACGTGATGAAAATTTTTAATAAATCAATGACTATTTATAGCACATATCACTTTATAATTTTTATGTTATCACTGCTATTTTGAGCCATCCAGATTGGGGGTATATTAGCAGGATTTCGCTCAATGATAGAAGGAGCTATGTCGGGATTGTAGTTCGCTAATGAACCGTAGATATTATTCTTAACCCCTTTAATCATATTTTGCATAGAAATATAGAACGTTCTTTAAAGTTACAATAAAGTGGAAGAACAGACTTATTCTTAGTCTCACCACAAATAAAGTGATTTGCATATTCATTTACTCGTATCAAGTTAAGATGAAATATTAAAACGAAAACAGAGAAGTAGTAACAAATAATTTAAACGCCCAGAAATATAATTAAATATTGTTTCAAAATATTTTTTGTATCAACACACATAATTAATACAATACATTCTTTCTGCTTCGAAGGTTTAAGAGCGAATTTCTTGCATCATTGAAAACGATGATGGTACACAAATTCTTATTATGAAATATTGAGGAAGCCATAATTTTAGGAAATCATAATTTTATATTAATTTTTACAAACAGCGCAGTTTTTTACTTCTCCACTTAGCCATTCGCGCGGCTCACTCTCCAGAACAAATTTTAGATAATGTTGCACGTGTTCTTTCTAAAATATTCGATTGACAAGATAATTTCGAATTGGTTTCGTTTACATTTATTACAACTTCCAATATACTAAATTTAAGAGAAGACAATTTTATTTTCAAAACTGCTGCGCGCAGCAAATGACTCGCATTTGTACTTGATCCCTGCATTGATCTCTCATCAAGTTCTATCCGCTGATATATCCCTGAATATGATCTTTTAAAAACACACACACATATATTTTATATATATNNTATATATATATATATATTGTTATGCTATTTTGCAGGAGTAACTCAAATGAAACATTCAAGTTGTTTCTCTCATTTTTATAGTTACGACGTAAGTGTGACTGTAAAATATACATTCGGAATCATTGAAAAAGTAAACTGTTAGAAATCCGTTTTTATTTCATGTTTATAAATAAATCAATTTGGGAAGGGTACTGAATCTTCAGTGCGATTTACACCTCGCGATTTATGCTTTAACGAGGTAAGAAAAATGCTGAAATAAGATTCAGTTAAATATTGTACCATTTTCGTAATAAATTCCTCATCAAAACAAACTACCCTGCAAATAAAATCATCTGTCTTTGAGGAATAAAAGATGAAATCACACTCTAACCCCTTCGAAGAAAATGCACACCTGCATCAATTAGGCACGTCCAATATAGATTGGGAGATGAAGGTAAGAATATTTTGTTGTATTATCAAGAGAGAAAATCAGAAATTACAACCCATCTCTCAGAAAATCACGAAATGGTGGCGTAAGAGCACTGCAGTGTTTCAATCTACGGCCACCAGACTGCGTCGTATCGCTGCGTTTGAATACTCAAGAAAAAGACAAGTAGACTTGAATTTATGTGTGCTTAATTCGCAAATTGGCACTCCTACCATTGAAAAGTAAATGTAAAATGTATAGAACTACAGAAACCAAAGCGAATGAGACTATTTTTAATACTTTTGAACTCTTCGAATAATAATTTTCCAATGAAGATCTCAACTTTTTCCTCTTCTACTGCAATAGTTTGATTTCTTTATTTTTAATTGAGTTTAAATAACGCTGACCTAAAGGATTCATTTCAAAACGGGTGATTTAATATCACTTTTCTGGAACACGTATGCCATTATATTAAAAATTGGTTATTATTGTATGGATTGATTTTTAATTAAGGCTAATATTATCCTTGGATTAATATTTAATCGGACTTCCGTATAGTCAGTTCGTTACAAATCAGTGTCTTCTACAATGGCTAGTTTTGAGATTTTACCAGACATAAAAGTGTTGATAAATATGGGAAGATAAACCAAAGAGGAAAGTATAAAGAGTTTTGTTTCTTTTACGATGAACAATTCCTGTTTTCTCTCTATATAAGAAGCCAGTTGACAGTATGTTGGGGACAAAATGTAGAGAATGTTAAGAATATTTAGTTTTCACTGAAGAAAGTTTGTATATATTTCCAACAATTTCCCTCAGTTTATTTGAGATAATATTTATTTTGTATCTAACAAGTACATATATTTAAATGTGTTCTACCACGTAAGCGAGGAAATTATAATACTGAATTGTTAATTAACATATGTGTCGAGACCTAAGTGAACTGTCCGGCACCTTCCCATGTGTAGGTGGCAATTAAAGCAAGAAACGAGAGATGTGCGGAATGAAAAGAATGAGGAAATAGTAATTGCTTCATTAAATCCAATCCATTCAAGAAAAATATTTTTTCGCGCAGTTCTTTTATCAATTGTTGGCGCCATGCATCCTCGACGGTTGTGAAAAAATACGAAGTTAGTGAAACAAATATCGAAGATAATAACCAACACCACATTCTTGATTAAAAACTAATGTTATGAAGCCAAATTTGATTGCGATGATTTACATTAATTTCAAGTCTAATATTTTTACATATTTGATATAAATTTATAAAGCTGGTATACTTTTACTCCAACTTATAAATTCATACCTGTGCCTCTCTGTGCTCGGTATAAATACAAATGTAACGTAAACAAAACGTTATTCCACGCATCAAATAAAGTAGAAAACAAATATTATCCGCACACGGGAGAATCAATGCCATTACACACGGACAACCCGAATCGGAAGGGAAGTTCAAGGCACTGATTCACGAGGCGCTGCAGGACCCGTTTCACAAACGCGTTGCGGACGAGACATGATTTAGTGGCCGCTAGGACGCGCTCACAACGACACTGCTGCTGCCAGTGGCCGCTCGCTGCACTATGCATTCATTCTGGTAACTGTAATACCCCAGGGTTGCCCATCCAAACGTTTCACACATCCCGGGTCCAGTAGCCGGTTTCAAAGCACGTGGAGGGTTTGAGGGTTTTAAAAGCAGCGAAGGAAATAACAAACATTTCCTAACCGGTTTGCGTTCCTTTTTAAAAGTTACGTCACAACAATCTTTCTGTCTTGTTTTCCACTGCCAACGCTTTAGCAATTCTGTAGAATCTTCTCCGGAACTGCAATGCATAAATATTACAGCATGAGCAATTTCATGTACATTATTTTTCACAAGATTCGACATACTCCACTTAATTTGGTATAACTGCTTCATGCTGTGTTTTACCTTAGACGACTAACTTTTATCTTTGTTTTCAGTTTCACATACCATCTTTATTAAGAACAATTTTATTAAACTTCCAATTATTATTTAATCTTGTCAAGTTTCACTATTGTGTTCACTGTTACAGACAACCCACAATCTTTAACTCTGAATACTACACTTTTAAGAAATTGTGAACACCGAATTTATCAAGGCTGTTCATTTATTTACGTTTGCCGTTTTTTGTTGACATTTTGGGTCTAGCTTTAGATCGCTCCATCGGAACGTATAAACTAGAAGGTATAATACATACGTTTTACATAAGTATATAAATTGCATACATAAATTACATTGCACACACATATAAATATACATACAAAACGTGTGTAATCAACTATTAACATGTCATGTAAGTATAAAAGATTTGTTTAATTTAATAATATAAAATCAAAAATAAGAAAATTAAAAAGATTAAAAATTTAAAAAATGTAGTAAAATTAAAAAAGTAGTATTCAGTGTCAAAGATGTGGGTTTTCAATAATAGTGATCACATTACTTGACATGATTGAAGATATATAATTTCTTTTTTATGATATACAAAAGAGTTATATCTCTTACGTTAAATACTGCAAAAATATTTAAATACTCCAAATTATTAGCATTATGTCAGGACTTATCTTAGCAAAATCAGCATTCTAATATCTATGTCCGTTCAGGAGATACTTAAGAAGAACGTTCTTATTCAATAACGTAATGACCTATGTGATCACATGGAGGACAACAATCTACTTAACTATTCGGATGCATGCAAGGGCCCATCTCATCATTCCAGATCGAATTGATCAAGGGAAAACTGAAGAAAATCCCGAGACGTGAAACGGGGTTAGTGAGATATAGTACTCAACAAAGCCAAGATTCAGTAAAGTTAACAATATAACTATAATTAAAAATAAGGAAGAACATAATAAGATCTCTTTAAAGGATTTTAAGTTGATTACTTCTTATTCAGTACCACGACAATGACATGATGAAGTAAATGATGAATGTAAAAGTTTTTAATTCGAATAAAATACTAAATATTCGTTTCGTACATGACGAGTATTGTGAATTTAGGCCAGTAGTTTGTCATAATTTGATTCAAAATCACTCTAATATTGCCATTTTCCAGAATATAATATTTTAATGAACAGGACATGTTTACTGGTCACTAAGAGTGCGAGTATCTATCACCATAGGCCTCTTAGTAACAGAAATATCGATTTAGTCTCAACAGCTTGCCCCTTTTCTGTTTCGAGATGAGTGTCCCAAAGGTGCCTGGACAACCCTGCACTGCGCCGCGAGTTGTTTCTCTGTTTTCTCATTAAAACTGTCGCATCATATGCCGCAGGCACAGTAATCCAGATTCACAAAAATCGCTAACACGTTTTGTGACTACGCCGATCCTAGATTAGACAGAAGATTGGCAGCCATGTCAAAATTTATATTGATATTAGAGAGGTATCGAGAGAAACAATTACTCGGAATATCAGCCGCAGAAGACCAGAGCACATTTATCAGGATGTAATTTATGAGTGCTTGTAACGGAACTCCGTTACCATGAATACATTCATGAACGCATCATACAATACAGAGGACTTCTTTGTTTCTAAATTTATACACATAATTCATTTTCGGTAAGTTCCTTTGCGAAAGAACTTGAGTCAATGTGTTATTTACATGAAAAAAATTAGTTCTGAACTTGGTTTAAAGAATGGTGTTTTACTTCATTCTATACATAGTTAAAGAAAGGTAATAATATGTTTAAAATTTTTTGTTCATGAGATATTTATGAAGAACACTCTTCAGTCAAATGCTTTTCCTTTTTCTACAGATTCATCTCAACTTATCTTGTGATAAATTCATCCGCAAAAATAATATTTATTCTCATTCATCGCTTGCGTAAACATAATAATTTGGGCGATTTTGTAGAGAAAATGTAAGAAAAATAAAATGGATATAACAAGACCGATACCTTTTTACTCCACGAAAGATTTTTGACAATTCAGTGGCCGCACTAGGTCTGCAGTGAAATAAGAACTACTAACACAGGCCTTTTAGAGATGGTGGTGGGTACTTCTGTTAACTTATAAATATCTGGCGGACAGAGCTTTGCTCGGATGACTAACATAATGGTCTCATAATTTTTAATGTATCGTAAAAGACTTGTAATATAGTTAATCATGTTACGTCGAATGAAAATGGGAGACGGGACCGGGATTCGAACCCGGGACCTTCAGCTTTACGGGCTCATGCGCCTNAGCTCAAGGTCCCGGGTTCGAATCCCGGTCCCGTCTCCCATTTTCATTCGACGTAACATGATTAATCTGTTACCTGGCGGTGAGGTTCACCGCAATCTAAGAGATTTCTATGTTTGTAATATAGTACCTACCACGCACATCATGATCTTGGCAAAATGATTTCAAAAAATATTTTTCGTAAAGGGATTCAAACCATGGTTTACTTACTTAGTGTTACACTACTGTGTAACTATGAATGTAACGAATGATAATTCCATAGGTAACTATTTTACTAATTTGGTAACAGCGCAGTTAATGTAGTCCATATTTGATGTTTTTTCGTGTCCGGGTGTAAGAAGTCATTCTGAAAATGTTCTGTTCACAGTAATCCACAATATATCCTATCTTTCTAATTAGACATGCATATTTATTTATGATATAATACTTCCGTGAGACGATTTATGAGATACTACTTCCGTAATTCGCCGTCCCTACGACAGCGATGATAGTCTTCAGTTGAAGGAAGATATTTTTCCTCTTATTGGTAATCATTTATTCTTCAGATTTCTACTTTCCAATCATACGTAGGTATAAGGAAAGTATAATAAACATTCTAAAATAAACGAAATGTCTTCAGGTCTTTACGATAATGGTATGTGATAGATTTTTTTAAATTCTATAACACACAAAGGAATCAATGGGTCCCAACGAAGCTTGAGAATTTGGTTCGAATACATTTGGAAGAGAGGTCCATTTCTTGAGAATACATTTAGACATTATTTACTACCCGCGGTCAACATCCGATTTCTAAATATTGATTAGATTTTAAAAAGTCAATATGAACATGCTAATTGCAGATCTGCGTTCACATTGCCAAACACCATTTACGTACGACGTTGTGTTTTCGAAATAAAGCGAGAAATACGATGGCATATGTAAGTTAATTATTACAATGTCGACAATAAACATGGTTTAACTAATATTGAAGTATATTATTTGAACGTTGAGAGAATTTTCCATGAATCCCTATGTTCAATTATTTTTCTCTGTTCCTATTCTAGCAGAATCTTCAGAATATGAGTAACTTCTTAAAATTCAGTATTATCTCTGTAATGTCAGAATTAAAAATCCCTTTTGCTTGATATTATTTCATTTCTCTTGAAGTCCAAGGGTATATTAGTGAACAGGATACTTACATCAGGTGAGATACACTTAATATTACTTGGCAATGTAAATATTTTTATTTTCTCATATAGTTAAAAGGAGTCCTTAGCGTTATATTCATCGGAGGACTCCGACAGATGGTAAGGTTTATCAATAATCTGACATATGAAACGGCCAAGCATTTAGCTTCCTTACTCATATGTATATCATCAATTAAGGAAAAAAAATTGTGTCGGGTGTCTCGAAAAACGCCGGTTCAATCAGCTTCGTGCGCTGTTGCTGGCGAATCTGCGTTTTCGGAAACTTAACTAATATTGAACTCTTATTTGTAACATGCTAGAAAATTCGTAAAGATTGAAGGAAAACTTGAGATGGGACTGAAAGAAAACTTTTTTTTGGCAGTTTAGCAAAAAACCTAACAGTTTAATTCACGTTTAATTTACTTAACGCTCTTTTTTAATCGTAAAAATGTTAAAAAGTTAAAAATGTATAACAAGCAACATCATAAGTTGACAAAAATTAATGAAAATACCTCTCCTGATGGGATTCGATCGCCGGACCTCGTGCTCACAGTAACGAATATTACCTCTGGACTACCTCATTACCCTGAAATTAGTGAAATCTTTTACTCTTAAGCAAGCTTGTATTTAAAACGTGTTAAAATACTCTTTCGAATAAAAAGACCATGTTATATCACATTTTCAACCGAAAATATAACTAGTCTGCGAATTTCATGAAAACCGTTAGAACCGTTCTCGAGAAAAAAATTGACAAGTACATAGGTAAATATGTACATATAATTATTGCTCGCTCTACCCTCCGTCTACCAGAGCATCTTTCGCGACATGCATAAGTGACCGTTATAAGGAAAATATTTCATGTTATGACTTCGTTCCTTTTATTCCTCTTATTACTTCAGTACCCTTTTTTAATTTTTTTTGAAATAATGCATTATTTTTTCAAAAATATATCACCTACTACCATTGGGGTCCGTATGGACCCCGGCAACAAAATGTATTAAATATTTATGAATAGCATATTGTTTTGCGTTTGAACTGTTTCGCTGGTACTTTACACGAAAAGTCCTTTGTTATTAGCTTATTGTAGACCATTCTTCGACACTTTCATATCGTGTAAAGTAACATAAGAAAACCTTTGACTCTATCTGCGTGATATGATTTAGAACTGCAGTTTTTTCGAAATTACAGTCTCCAGCTTGTGGGACAATAATACATTCTTCCTGGTTGATTGAATGCCCGGTTGTGTCCATCAGTGAAAGATGCTTGTCTTCGCAGAATTACTTCTGAAGTGCGAGTTTATGATAACGGAATGTATATACACACCGACATACTTTTGTCACCTATATCTTCAATTTTAGGCTATATAGGGAACCTTACGCTTTATTATTGGATGGGATAGGCTTCTATTATTTTTTCCGTCTTATGATGAATGTGAAAGTGACGTATCTGGTGAAATGTTCAACTTTTGCTTCACACTACTTTCACAACTTGAACGAATGCCAGTTGATTTGCCATGAATGAGTTGAAATTCCCATGAATCAAACAATGAGTGAGAACTGAAATAAATGAAAAGATGACTTTCGAAAATGAAATGATTTTGCATTTCGAGCTAATGGTTCAGTCTCATGGACAACTAGTAGGATGTGATGTTTTGCGTCAGCAGTCTGGTCCATCTCCTAGTAGCTCGGGTTTCACAGATCGTAACATCAATTCGATTGTTTCATCCTAAATGTTTTTTATGTTAAAATACAACTGAAAACTGGAATGATATAATAAGAATAATCGAGGGTGAATCATAGAAAAACATGGACACCGAAAGATTGAGATTTTCTTCCGCAGGTTAGTATATTATCCTTTACTAAGAAAGTAGAGGCGGCAATTCTACGTACGAGATCCAGTCATACTCATCCTAAAATCGTCAATATCAGAGCGTACAAAAGCACTCGATGTTAGATTTACAGCAA
>NNCF01130308.1:0-66582 GCA_002313205.1 Laupala kohalensis | reverse complement strand
TATATATATATATATATATATATATATATATATATATATATATAATAAATTACAAATATTATCATATATGGGCAATATATATAATAAATTACAAATATTATCATATATGGGCATTTCAATTTTGCGTATGATTGGTGTACCAGAACGGGGTTACCTTTTCTCTAACCAAGCACTCCGGCGATGCCACCCTCACAGCTCCAAACTTCGTAGCATGCAGAATTTAGATTATTTTCTATACCCTTTTTATACTCCAGAAGTGTAGATGTAAAAGAAGTTGCAAATATTTTCGGACTTCTTCTTTTTAACACCCGAAAGTTGTATCGATTCAGGCTCTGAAAGATGGTACAGATAACTAAGTCGCGTTAAAACGAAAACGTGATAAATTCATATCTATGTCATTGGGTTTTTGTATCACGTCCCCTCTCTTGGATCCCTGGTTTTTCCACTTTTATGAATCCATTGACATCTTGTTGCGTGCGTTTTTTTAAATGAATTATCGTAGTATTTCTTATCTGTGCCTATTCTTCGCTTGCTTGTGTACATTCACCAGAAGTACTTCTCGAATACTTGTACGCTCGGATAATTTTATTAAATTGGTGGGATGACTTCTTCCGTATTTCAAAAGAGTAAAGTAGAGAATATAATGGTCATATGCTTATTTAAGTAAAACAATAAAATATACGTGATTATGTTTGGTTATAAACATTAGGGAAGTCAGAATGTTTCAATGCCTATTAGTTTTTGTGAAATAGTATTTCCCAAATGGAAATGAAAAAAGAAAACTAAGGTAAGACACAACAACATTCTACTACAATGTTAAGTTATAAATAAATATATTAATTAATTGTCAAAAAATCAGTACAAAATGCGCATCACCACGTGGAGGACAATAAACTAATTTACTCTCCGGAAGCAAGCAAGGAACCATCCCATCAATTCCGATCAAGGGCCCTAACGTAGAGGCGGATTCAAAAATTCAGCAAAAATTCCTAGATAAGATAAAAAGTTAGCTGCGAGTTATAATACTAATAGAATATCAATATGTTTGTAATGTAACGCAAGAAATTTATATGTACAAATTATTATCGAACTATAGATTATTCTGAGCATAGTGTTTAAATATCATAAGAATTGAAATAACACGATTTATTATTAAAATGAACTTGCCCCTAGACTAAGCCTAGAGAACCTGTATAAGAAATCCGCCTCTACCCGAAGGAAAAACAGAGAAAACCCCTGGCCAGGATGGGGCTAAAGAATTAATGTACACAACCGTGCCAATGTTCAGTACACATAAAATTAAATTAATATGAGCCATAAGAAAACACAATCATGCAAGAAAATAGTTTTTGAAATTGTTATAAGTTGTTTAAAAAGTACTACTTCAATGACGTGATAAAGTACAAGACGGATGTAACTTTTATTAAAATCAATAAATTCTTTTAAATTGTAGAAGCACTGGTGCAGGAGGTAGTTTTTAACCGCGGATTTGAAGAGATTCAATTTCATAATGTCTTTTATATTCTTGGACAGGGAATTATATAGAACGATTCCCGAATGATGCGGTCCCTTTTGGCAAAGAGTGGTTGACACTCTAGGCCGATGAATATTATTACTATTGCGAGTATTGTGTTCGTGAACGAGACTGTTTCGTATAAAGCCAGGGTAGCACTTCAGTAATTCGGTCTTAACAAACAAGACCGCTTCATAAATATAAATGCAGGGAAGTGTTAAGATATTTAATTCCTTGAATAAAGGTTTACAAGAGTTTCGGGGGTGAGATTTAAAAATTATCCGAAATTTCCTCTTCTGAATTCTGAAAGTTTGAATACTCTGATCGGAATTGCCCCAAAAGGTAATGCCGTAACGTAAATGGAAGTAAACATTTGCAAAATATACGCAAAGTATTAATTTTTTTTAAACATATAAAATATATAAAAGTCTTAGATAATTATATTTTCTGATTAAGAACAAAAAAATTTAAAAAATTCCGATAATTAAAAAGATTTCTTATTTGGTTTCTTGGTTGTATATATTGTTTGATTGGGACCATTTTTTGAAAAAGATTTTTTTATATTTTTTTAAAGCACGTTTTGGGGTCTTATGTATATGTTATATTTGATTAGGCACTTAAAAAATTTACAAAGTTTTAAAAAGTTTTGTTGAAAAAAAATTGTGTACTTAGGTACATATATTTTTCGATGGGGACCATAAAATTTTTCCAGTTTTTAAATTTTATTTAAAATATTTTAAATTTTTTTGGGGTACTTATGTACATATATATTTTGATTAGACCCTAAAAGTTTTAAAACATTTTTTTCTTTTGTTCTCAATTGAAAACTATAGTTATCTAATACATTCATTATGTTCCACACCATTTTTAAGTCTCGTCATCCCAGTGGCGGTTGTAATGGAAAAGGATTTCCTTAAACCGTGTTGATTGTCAGAGAGAATGTTATTTTTTGATAAAAAATCTAGAAGATGCTTATAGAACAATTTTTCTAGGATTTTTGAGACAGTGAGTAGTAGAGATATTGGTCGGTAATTTCCAATATTAAGTTTGCTACCTTTCTTGTGTAAAGGCTTCACTTTAGCTCTCTTAAATATGTTAGGAAACACCCCTTCCGATAAAGAACTATTAAAAATATTTATGAGTGGATTTAATGTATCGTGGGACGGAAATTTAACAATAAACTCGGGTATATCATCAATGCATGTTGAAAATTTGTTTTTTAATGAGCTGATGATTCTTATGACTTCACTGGTGTTAGTTTCAGAAGTGAACATAGAATTGGGTACGTGGGTGGATATAATTGGAGGACATTGATTTGGATATATTGTGTTCGTTATTTTACCTACTTCTGAGAAGTAAGAATTAAACAAATTTGCGATGTCCTGAGGATTTGATGCGATTTTGCCATCCGTTTGTAGAGAAATATTTTCTTCGAGATTTTCAGAAGTTGACGTGTAATTTTTAACAATATTCCACATGGCTTTCGTCCGATTGTTCGATTTTAGTACCTGCCTATCGTTTTCCATAACTTTAGCTGCATAGTCTACTTAATAGTTTATAAATATAGATTGATTTGTGTCATTCAACTCTCTTGAAATCTTGTAAAGGATTTTAAGTGGTTTTAGTTTATCTTTCATAGCCAATACTTGAGCATGGTGATCGCTGTATTCGGCGATAAACACTTCAGAGAAATACGAGTTTTCATTGCTTTAGCAATGTTTGAGATGAACCGGAGAGGCGAGTGGGATCGTTTATCGTAGTAATAAGGTTGAAGGGATCGATAAGATTCTTGAATCGATTAATTGGTGAATGTGCAGAGGCGGATGTACTCAGAAAATCGATGTTGAAATCACCATATATAACGATATATTTAAGAGATTTATGTGTGATATGTTTCAAAACAATTTCGAAGTTCCGAAAAAATATGTCAAGATCTGATTGAGGAGGTCTATAAATACACTAAACAACAATTCCGGTGTCGGTCAGAATATACATGAACATTGCAAAGAAATATGAAGAATGTTGTGTTGTTGTGCGATTTTGTAAAAGTAGTACAAAATCTTTACCCCAGGTGTGTCTTTCTTTAAACGGAACACAATTAAAAACTGTTACGAATACAAAATTCTAAGGTCTCCATATTCAAGACAACCTCAAATGGAATTGTCACATTGACAATCTTAATTCCCAATTAAGCAAATTGTGTTACGCATTCCGAAACTTAGTTAACGTAGTTAGTCCACGTATTTCCCGTTGCGTTTATTTTGCAAACGTTTACTCCCATTTACGTTACGGCATTACCTTCTGGGGTAATTCCGGTCAGGGTATTCAAACTTTCAGAATTCAGAAGAGGATAGTTCGGATAATTTTTAAATCTCACCCCCGAAACTCTTGTAAACCTTTATTCAAGGAATTAAATATCTTAACACTTCCCTGCATTTATATTTATGAAGCGGTCTTGTTTGTTAAGACCGAATTACTGAAGTGCTACCCTGGCTTTATACGAAACAGTCTCGTTCACGAACACAATACTCGCAATAGTAATAATATTCATCGGCCTAGAGTGTCAACCACTCTTTGCCAAAAGGGACCGCATCATTCGGGAATCGTTCTATATAATTCCCTGTCCAAGAATATAAAAGACATTATGAAATTGAATCTCTTCAAATCCGCGGTTAAAAACTACCTCCTGCACCAGTGCTTCTACAATTTAAAAGAATTTATTGATTTTAATAAAAGTTAAATACGTCTTGTACTTTATCACGCCATTGCTGTAGTACTTTTTAAACAACTTATAACAATTTCAAAAACTATTTTCTTGCATGATTGTGTTTTCTTATGGCTCATATTATTTAGTTTTATATGTACTCAACTTTGGCACGGTTGTGTACATTAATTCTGTAGCCCCATCCTGGTCGGGGTTTTCTCTGTTTTTCCTTCGGGTAGAGGCGGATTTCTTATACAGGTTCTCTAGGCTTAGTTTAGGGGCAAGTTCATTTTAATAATAAATCGTGTTATTTCAATTCTTATGATATTTAAACACTATGCTCAGAATAATCTATAGTTCGATAATAATTTGTACATGTAAATTTCTTGCGTTACATTACAAACATATTGATATTCTATTAGTATTATAACTCGCAGCTAACTTTTTATCTTATCTAGGAATTTTTGTTGAATTTTTGAATCCGCCTCTACGTTAGGGCCCTTGATCGGATTTGAAGGGATGGTCCCTTGCTTGCTTCCGGAGAGTAAATTAGTTTATTGTCATCCACGTGGTCATAAGCAGTTTGTACTGTTTTTTCACAATAAATGTATTATTTGTATTATTATTAGTTAAAGTAAGAGATTATTAATATTTGATGATAATTAAAAAAATATTCATGAAAGAAGAACATCACCAGTATACGAGTGAAGTGCAATTGTTAAGGAAAGATGCTACATGTACTCAGATAACTTGGATATCATTTTGAGAAAGATTTTGTACACAACAAGGAAACTTGCAGAAATATTATTCTCAAAAGAAGTCTCTCAAATACCAATTTGCGATATGGAGACATTGATTCATGAGAAGAGTTATCACAGCTGATTATACTTTCTCGTTAAAACAAAGGAGATATGATAAAATAGAGGAAATTTTAAATTTCGTTATTCAAGTTTCTTGTGTTGAGACGTCAAGAGGAATTTGCTCTGAAAAATTACCGAGGAATGGTGAGGAGTCTTCAGAAAACACGTAGTAAGTACTAATAGTTTTATCAGGGACGTACAAATACCCTCCATATTTCACTCAATTTTATTCATTATTATTATTATTATTATTATTATTATTATATTTAGTGTTTGTTATCGACAATACGCATCCCGTTGCAACAATGTTGTAATTTACATATTATGAAGAAATGTTCAAATTTTAAATTTTTAAAATTGTTTTGCCTGTTTCTGTAACTGTTTCGAGTTTGAAATATTTCAAATCCTTTACAATATTTTAAAATCAATGAACAAAAATATTTATGAATTTGACAATGTTTCGATACAATTTTTTTGATGAATGAATCGAAATTTTTGGACGCGTCGAAAATTCAGTCGTCAATTGATTTCTATACTTTTTCCATGAGTCCTCAACGAAGTTTCTACGATGCCGGCAAGTGCCTTATAATTCAATTATCTTAGGTAGAGTGGATTCTCATGTGCATCTTATGCTCCAATTGTAAAATTAGCAATACTTGTGATTGTAATGCTCTTGAAGATAATATTTCAACACTGATCCCGAGAGATCATAAATGTTTGTTGTTGTTTTTTTTGGTGGGGCTTTAGGGCTCGTCAACATCGAGGTCATTAGAGCCCATCATAAATGTTGTGAAGGCTGTATTGTACTAATTATTTGTATTGTACTAACTACTCGTACTAAGTATAGTACACTAAAAAAATGTCACACGCATGTGAGTTAATACTCATTGTTCTCCGCGAAAACAGATAGCGGTTTTATCATGAGATATAACGTGCGAATTTGCCATTTCATTATCATGTGAGCGCCACGGTCCTCTCTTCTCAACTTATTGTCTCCAGGATGATTCTTTTACCATGATATATCTAAAATTCAACACTGGAATGGCTGCTTCGCGGCACAAAAATATATTAAACAATTCAGATAGACACACAATGTTTTCCTCATTTACTTATGAAAACTGTATCATCTCACCATCACCTAATACGTTTATGAAAACTTAACTTGGGACAAAAATTAATTTTTTAACATTATACTCCATTCATTCGTCACTAAAAAGGACGTTATATTGTGTTATTTTTCCCATTTTGAATTACACGCTATTAAGTAATCATATTTTCAAAATTCATTACCTTTGTCAAAAATGGTGATACAATCTGCTCATCAACTATAAAAACACAGACTTCATCACGGTTTGATTTGAGTTACATTGTAGTAGGAGCTTACAGTGACCTTGAAAGTAATCAGAGATTCTAAGAAAAATTAAAATAATTATTGCGTTATCATTTTTTGATGAGATAAGAAAACGGAAAAAGATTATCCGTTATCAATCCTTTGATAATGGATGCCTAAGTCATCATGATAGTTAACCCTCCTGCGATATGAAGATAATCAAATAGAACTTTTTATTATAGTATTGATATTAAGAGTGTTTTATAGTATAAGAACGACAAAAATTACATTGCAAACTACGCTTTAGTGAAAAGGATTTAATTAAACTTCAGTCATTAGATTATACTTCCACTTCATTGCTAAGTATTTCCAAATTTATTTTCATAAATTGTCATCAAAATATTGGAAATACATCTCTTCTCATTGGACCTCTTTCATATGGAGGCGATTATGATTAATGAGTTGATTTTATTGTCATTGGCGATGCCACTTTAAACGGTCCGCACACGGAACTATTAATTCATTGGTAACTGGTTGGTCAAGCGACGGTATGAATCAGATGTCACTTCGATAATTTCCAGACTGTTGTTCTCAGCGCTAGCAGTGTAAGTTACCAGCAGTTACTAAACCAGAGCATACTCTCTACGAGTGGGCAAAGGTTTTCCTCGTGACTTTTCTATCGCTTTGCAGGCCATTGTATTAGTAATTAAGATGTCCCTTATATGGGGCAAAAAAATTTGTTTGCGAAAATTAAAACGCATACCCTCTATTTTTTTCGATTAGGCCCTAAATGCTCATATAAAAAATATTATACTTGTAGGATGATGTTAACCCATGTCGAATTCATGTCAAAGTTGCTGGATGGTAATAAAAGCTCAAATTGTAAAATATTAGGTACCGGCGGAGCGCGTAACTCTTTCTACAGTCCGTGTTTTTCGTCCAATTTTTTCCAATACTTTGAAAAAGTTTGATAAATATTAGACAAAAATTTAAAATTGATTAAACGGAAGGACTGAAGAAAAGGGTGAGCGTTCCGCTAAAGACTCCAATTTCAAATAAGAGTCTCTGATGAAGCTTTAAAAATTTTCCCTAATCCGTTATTACAATTCAATCGAATTGAAATTTTTGTGAGAGCATTGAAACATTTTGTAAAAGATAAAGTATAAATTTCAAGTTATTTGGAAGAAATTCAAGAACTGGGGAAAAGTTTGAACTGTACTCTGGTGGCTCAGATTTTAGTGGTCTATGTAGCAAACATTGTTATAAGCAATTCATTCGTCACTCCAGGGGTTGCAAAGAAACAAAAATAAAACATATTTAAATAATAAATTAATAATGTTTTACAATTATAATACAAAATATAATGAAGTAATCATTGACGATACTTTCTCTTTTACAGCCAGGAAACAACTGACGATTTTCTTTAACACAACGGAATAAGAATTGTTTCTGCTCGTCATCGGCAGTAATCAAATCATGAAAGCCTTGCATTAGTTTTACTGCCCTTTTAGCAGTATCGTTGATAGCTTTAAGGGATGAAACAATTTGTTTGATTTTCAAGAACGACTCATTGTTCTCCCTTGTAAAAGGACATCCTTGGAGAAAAAAACTTCAGTTTTTAAGCGAAGAAAAAAATCCCCATTCTTGATAGATATAAAGTCTTCTTCATTCTTTTTTGAAATAAAAGGAGAGAAGAAATGAATAAAAATCATTGTGAATTGCTAATTCAGAAAATGTTCATATTAATGAACATAATGAATTTCCTTATTGCATTTTCTTGATAGTATTAGAGAAATAACGTTTGGTTAAAAAAGGCATGGCCTTCTAAATAAACGTAAAGTTAAAATGAAAGTACTTTAATGAATTACAGAAACGCTCCATTATTTAATAATAAAGCGTTGAGGTCTTCATTAGATACCATATATCGCTTTCCAATGGTCACCTGGTTTTCTCTATTCAAATTTTCCACTATTCTTACTTCCGTTTCTTTATCCACAGAATCATCAAACAATGCCAAGATTGCCACTTCGTCCATAAAGTACCACAAGTGCTGACAAAACACTTACAAATCTGCTTTCGATATGAAATTGTCTATGTTCTCGTACATCTTTTTCAGGAAGCTCAAAGCTTGTTCAAGAGCTTTTACAGGAGAAACACATCGAAGCCATGGCGTAATATAGCAGGTCACAAAGAGTTCACTTATGTTCTCCAGAGCGGTTTTGTCTTCTTATTTCAAATTGAGAGCTGAGGAGAGATGTGTTTAGGTAATTAAGTGGATTTAGACAAAAAATTTGGACTGTAAGATGGTAAGTTCAGCCATCTCTCGATAGTCATGTCTTATCTTCTTTTGTAGCTCAGCTCGATAGGAATCCAGCAATGCATTAATTTCGACACAGTTCCAGTGAACCTCTACTATTTCTTTACAGACTTTGATATTGTCCGAAATTTTTCCAAATATTCTTTAAACCTCATGAAAAGGGGGATTTCTGGGCTTATGTTAATTTGATGAATTTTTGCTTCCAAAACGCTTCAAGAAAATTTCATAGAGGTGATGGCGGCAACCGAAAATTATCAAATCCCTGCTTAATTTCTGATCCAAAAGCACACAGGCACCATTGATACGACCTGTAAATGAGACCGTTTTATCGCAACAGAGGATCTCTACGTTTCCTTCAAGATTCCTGTTGATGATTGTATTCCAAACAGCTTGCGCCTGGAATTATCCAATTTAAGAACATCTAGTATTTCATGTTTACATCCGAATGGAATCACAATAGAAAGACGTTCTTCTTTCTCACTTCGAACAACCAGAGGCGAGGATTCTCTGTCATTACAAAGTCATACTTACTTGTAAACTCTTGTTTACGGAGCTTAAAAACATCTGATTTTTCTTTGCACCTATTCGGATGTCCCTCAAGATCTCGTGTAATTTAATGAGATTTTTTACACTATTTAGAAGTGATTTAATTAGAATTCCCGACTTTTCCCAACATATATTGCACTCTCGAACAGTGAGATTAGCACTTTTGTTCCAAGATAATTTCTCAATACAAATATTGTAAAATAATAATGCGAGTACTTGGCAATTTGAAGGAAATTTACAACAGACCAGTTTATTCACTTCACCCACTATAAATATTCCTTTATTTGAGCTACGATAGTCCAATGACATAGTAGATATCTGAAACGATCCACACATGATAAATGACAAACTGCTAATGAAGAATACGACGAATGTGAACGCACGTTAGCTTCATAGGCGAGCAAGCTTGAAAGGTTTCTGAGCAAGTCAGCACATATCCATCATCGTCCCGCATCTTCGATAACGCACAGAAAAGAAGCTAGATCGCTGCTAGAAGATCCCGTTTTTGGTAAAGTTTTTGAAATAATGATAACATTATATAAAAATACTTGGTAAAACTTAGACGCAACTTCCAGACTCCTTGAATCGAAAAATAACAGCAGTTACTCTCAATTTCAGCTTCTCTTTGAAACATTCAAAATTTACCTCGTCGTTCATTTTATCCAATTGACTTGAAATTTTTATCCGACATTTTGAATTTAATTCCAAAGCTTTGATAAAAATTTCAAGCCGATTAGAGTAAAACGATAGATGTGGGAAAAGTTTCTTTAATATGTTATTAGTTTTTTTAATACAACAACTTTGACGTGAATTTGATTCAGGTTAACGTCATCCCAGGGTGATAATATTTTATATTCTACCTTTTAGAATGAAATGTAAAAAATAGAGGGTATGCATTCAAAAATTAAGAAGTCGAAAAATAAAGGACTCCCTATTGGTGAATATATAACAATAGTAATATAATTAAAATTGTTGAGAGGCTGTATAAAAGCAACAGAGGGATACCTCACGTTGAGGCGCCAATTTTAAAAAATTTAAATAATTGAGAAGAGACTGATCCTCACGTTGCAGCGCCAATTGTAATAAAATTAGATTATTGAAAGAAAAATATAAAAGAAAGAGACATCTTACGCTCACTTACCTGACCCACTTGGCGTAGTAATGACTGATGCATAGCTGTCATAGAGCTTAAATTTAAAGATAGGGAAATGGGTCTGACCGATTCATTGGCGTGAATCACACATTAATCCTTCTCGAAGGAAACACATAGTTCATAAAAAATAATATAATTACAACAAAATAAATATATAATTGTTATGACTATAAATACTCTCCTTACTACATTTCCCCCAAACTAAGAATAAAACATGCAACTTTTCACTAACACACTTTACAAATTTTAAACTAAGACAGAGTTTACACAATTCGTTATTCTTTGTCATACAACAAAGGAACTTGTCCGTTCAAGCACTTTGTACGAGCTGAAGGCTCATAACATTTATGAATAATTAAGTTCGTCCAATCGGATAGCAGCACAGCCGCGACCAATGAGGTTACTTGTATCATTTACCAATTGTCTTTCGCAATACAATTAGACACAAGTCAATAATCAAATCACACTGAAAATGGAGAGCCGTAATTGGCTCGTCAAAAATGATTACCTCGGTATTGGCGAATTGATGACAGACGTCAACGGAAGTAAAAGTTGCAGAGGCTGAGCCGCGAGGGTGAGACGTCTTTTGGAGTCGTCTCATTGGCGTGTTTAATTACGCCCAGGTGCCCTACAATCAGCGTCTCCCAGGGGGCCTCGTAGACTCCAGCTATGATCCATTCCACTTTCACCGGTATCGATAGTGTCTCGATTGTTTCGATAACTTAATCGGTCTTGGACACGAGTGTCCCGAGATTATTCTTCGCGGTTAATTTAAGTACCACTGATGGTTATCATCAGATGTCGAAATTATAACAGTCGAGTTTGAAAAAAAACTCGTTGAATGTCGATCTCATTTCCCTCCTCGCAATCTAAGAGGGCGTTCGCCTCTATCGAGAAATATCGATAATTATCGTAATTACCGTGATCACCGTTCTAGTAAAATTACTCCGAGTGTCTCTCTAACTCTGATATATCTCATGAATATCATCTCATGTATATGATCTCATGTATCTCCTCTTAAGAACACGAGTGTGTGTTTAAATGTCTTCATCCCCTCTTCTCCTACTTCGTAAAATCAGTTTGACTCCGCCCATCGTATGCGTCACGAACTTTTTTATCCAATAATATCTAAATGTTTATTTCACGTGATCTCTCACGATTGGTGATGGTCTTTTGACGTTGTCTCTTCAATCAACCTATCTCTGATCGTACTCTAATCACGTGATGTCTCGTGATGAAGTATTTTCGCGTGAAGGTTATCTGCTTACCCTCAAAACTTGAGGTCACCAGTTCAACACAAAAGACCCTTCAGTGGGCCAGAAGGCCTTCCCCCTCGTCGTCATCGCTGCTAACTTTCTAAAATTGTACGTAAACCAGAAGCCGTAGACAACTACGCAGTTCTCAGACGCACGATTGGCGAAGGGTCATCCCTTCCCCTTCTTTTGACATACTTGAAAGGACTCAGGTCTCGCTTCCTCTTTTAAACTCGTTGAAACATGTATCGCTGTACAATGGCTATACTTTCACGCGTAATATTTTCCATTTTACCTGATGTCTCTATGACATCTATTGCCATATTTTGCCTAATTTCGCGGAGTACATACGTATACTTTACAAAGCTCTTCCTCGTCCTAAGGGTCTGATGATCGGGTGTTGCCAGGTCTTCAAATAAAAACTCGCACGAGCCTTTCTAAATTAACGTATTCTGGTGCCCATAATCGTATATCCTGTTTTCATGTATTAGGGTCGTACTAGCGCAAATAGAATTAAATCACTAAAATATCTTATAACGGCATAAATAAACAGAGTAACATGTAGTTAATGTGATTTCAATTTGAGGAACATACCTCATTAGCCATTTAATTAAATATGAGCAATTATAATTGATGTTGAAATACATTGTATCTTCCTATACATAGTACATCCGACTCTGCACATTCACCAGTTAATCGATTCAAGAATCTTATCGACTCCTTCAACCTTATTACTACGATAAATGACCCCACTCGCCTCTCCGGCTCATCTCAAACATTGCTAGATCAAATTATAGTCAACAATGGAATCTCGTATCTCTCTGAAGTGTTTATCGCCGGATACAGTGATCACCTTGCTCAAGTATTGACTATTAATAATAAACTAAAACCGCTTAAAATCCTTTACAAATTTACAAGAGAGTTTAATGACATAAATAAATCCATATTCGTAAATTATTTGCGTGAAGAAACATGGAAAGATGTTTACAATTGCCAAAACACCGACGACAAATTCAATGTATTTATCTCAACATTCCTAAAACATTACAACTCTAGTTTTCCCATAAAACGCAAGTTAATTAACACAAAAAAATACAATAGATGGATCACCCTAGGGATAAGAATTTCTTCAAAAAACAAACGCCGTTTATATTATCTTTCAAAACGCTATAACCAGCCACCCGAATTCCATAATTATTTTCGTAAATATAAGACTATTCTCCGAAAAGTAGTCTATGCAGCTAAAGTTATGGAAAACGACAGGCATATACTAAAATCGAACAACCGGATGAAAGCCATGTGGAATATTGTTAACAATTACACGTCAACTTCTGAAAATCGCGAAGAAAATGTTTCTTTACTAAACGATGGCAAGATCGTGTCAAATCCTCAGGACATCGCAAGTTTGTTTAATTCTCACTTCTCAGAAGTTGGTAAAATAACGAACTCAATATATCCAAATCAATGTCCTCCAATTATTACCACCCACATACCCAATTCTATGTTCACTTCCGAAACTAACGCCAGTGAAGTCATGGGAATCATCAGCTCCTTAAAAAACAAATTTTCACGAGGCATAGATGATATACCTGAGTTTATTGTTAAATCTTCGTCCCACGCTATATTAAATCCACTCGTAAATATTTTTAATAGTTCTTTATCGGAAGGGGTGTTTCCCAATATATTTAAGAGAGCTAAAGTGAAACCTTTACACAAGAAAGGAAACAAACTTAATATTGGAAATTACCGACCAATATCTCTACTACCCACTTTCTCAAAAATCCTAGAAAAATTGTTCTATAAGCGTCTTCTAGATTTTTTATCAAAATATAACATTCTCTCTGACGATCAACACGGTTTTAGGAAATCCTTTTCCACTACAAGCGCCATATTTTCCTTCTTAAACGATGTTACCACATCTCTAGACAGTGGAGAAAATCCTCAGGGTGTTTTTCTTGACTTATCCAAAGCATTCGATGTCATCGATCACGGAATTCTCCTTACCAAATTGCATTCTTTAGGCATTCGTGGACTTCCACATCAATGGCTAACTTCTTATTTAAAAGATAGATATCAACAAGTAGAAATATCCTATACTAAAAATAAAATACTTGAGCGTTGTCTTTCAGAAACAAAGCCACTTACTTGCGGAGTACCCCAAGGATCAATTCTCGGCCCTATACTCTTTTTATTGTATGTGAACGACATGTCATCATCCACATCAGATTGCAAAATGGTTCTTTTTGCTGATGACACTAATTTACTATGTAAACACGCCAATGCTCAAAAAGTTTTGTCTAACCTTTCGACTTGGTTCCATGCAAATCGTCTCATTGTAAACACTGACAAAACAGTGTCTATGTCATTTCACAATAGTATCACAAAATCTTTACCCCAGGTTTCTCTTTCTTTAAACGGAACACAATTAAAAACTGTTACAAATACAAAATTCTTAGGTCTCCATATTCAAGACAACCTCAAATGGAATTGTCACATTGACAATCTTAATTCCCAATTAAGCAAATTGTGTTACGCATTCCGAATCTTAGTTAACGCAGTTAGTCCACGTATTTCCCGTTGCGTATATTTTGCAAACGTTTACTCCCATTTACGTTACGGCATTACCTTCTGGGGTAATTCCGGTCAGAGTATTCAAACTTTCAGAATTCAGAAGAGGATAGTTCGGATAATTTGTAAATCTCACCCCCGAAACTCTTGTAAACCTTTATTCAAGGAATTAAATATCTTAACACTTCCCTGCATTTATATTTATGAAACAGTCGTGTTTGTTAAGACCGAATTACTGAAGTGCCACCCTTTCTTTATACGAAACAGTCTCGTTCACGAACACTATACACGCAATAGTAGTAATATTCATCGCCCTAGAGTGTCAACCACTCTTTGCCAAAAGGGACCATACCATTCGGGAATCGTTCTATATAATTCCCTGCCCAAGAATATAAAAGATATTATGAAATTGAATATCTTCAAATCCGCGGTTAAAAACTACCTCCTGCACCAGTGCTTCTACACTGTAAAAGAATTTATTGATTTTAACAAAAGTTAAATTCGTCTTGTGCTTTATCACGCCATTGCTGTAGTACTTTTTAAACAACTTATAACAATTTCAAAAACTATTTTCTTGCATGATTGTGTTGTCTTATGGCTCATATTAATTTAGTTTTATGTGTACTCAACATTGGCACGTTTGTGTACATAAATTCTGTAGCCCCATCCTGGCCCGGGTTTTTCTCCGGTTTTCCTTCGGGTAGAGGCGGATTTATCATACAGGTTCTCTAGGCTTTGTCTAGGGGCGGGTCTATTGTAACAATAAATCGTGAATTTAGTGTTATTTCAATTTTTAAGCACTATACTCAGAATAATCTATAGTTCGATAATAACTTACATGTAATTTTTTGCTTAAAATTACAAACATATTGACATTCTATTAGTATTATAACTCGCAGCTAACTTTTTATCTTATCTAGGAATTTTTGCTGAATTTTTTGAATCCGCCTCTGCCTTAGGGCCCTTGATCGGAATTGATGGGATGGTCCCTTGCTTGCTTCCGGAGAGTAAATTAGTTTTTTTTTTCCTCCACGTGGTCATACGCAGTTTGTACTGTTTTTTGACAATAAATTTATTTATTTATTTATATTTATCTTGTGGTGAAAACACTCATATTTTAAATAATTTAAATCACGAAAGTGATGGAAAATTACTTTTTTTGTAGCAAATTTTCTGAAGTATTTTTTACATCATGAGACCCATAAAGGCTTCAATCCTTCAATGAAATTATCGTACAATTGGCCTTATCACTCAAAGTTAAATCATGTATTGTACACTTGGCTAAATTATCGTATAAAACGATAATTATCGTACATCTGGCATCACTGTTCATGACAAAAAAATCCAACGCTCTCTCATCATGTTCACCTCAGACATCCTGTTAGGGGGTTCAAAAGAATTACCAAAAATAAAACAAATACGAAAATTTAAATTTAAATACAATCTAATTTTTATAACGGTCAAATAACAGTTGAGATTATTATTATTAAACACCATTTCATCTTCAAACTGGCTATACATAGTCCTATACACTGCATGCAAACTGGTTTTTGAGTAGATTGAGTATGGGACGTCCGAAGACAAATCTGCTCCGAGTCTTACGTTTGTAGTGTTGTCTTCGTCACCGCTTCGATTACTTTTCTTTCGTTTTAAGGTATTATATCTGTCAGAGTGAATAGGCTTATGTACCCCAAGAAAATATTTCAAATGATAGTTCCAACCATTCTGTATCCAGTGGCTATTAATTTTCGTACTCTTACTGCGCAAAATTTTCAATTATTTTACTATAAATTACTGTGCGCTTACATAGAGAAACTTTCGCGAGTATGTATTTTTGATATTCTGGCAAAAGTACCGGATTAACATAGCGAGAAAAACGTACTAAAACATAGCAAATGGAAATAGGAACGCAATGACATTAAGATTTCCATACCTTACGGGGTATTTACAAGAATAATTCATCAAAAACTGTGGAAAATACTGTTCTTACGGAAATGGCAGCCGCATCACGGGACAAGACAATGCGACCCCTTCCAAAGAAAGTGTCAAACGAGTATCTAAATTTATTCTCAAGTTTTAAAATCTCAAAATAAGTGTTCTCATGCAATAGGAAAAATCAGTTGAAATAATTATCAATTAATAAGAAATACTGTGATGAATATTTCGAAAATTCGTAGACTTAAGCCAATTTGGATACTCGTATAATACCTTAAATGAACTAATACACACACATATAAGCGAAATACCACTCACGTACTGACTGTTTGATTCACTGACTGAGTATCGGAGAAATCTGAGAAACTATTAAACCTACAAACTTGAAATTTGACCGGTGGGATCCTTTTAGACATCCGCTAAGAAATGATTTTACGAAAATTCACCTTTAACAGGGTGAAATGGGGGTTGGAATGTTTTGTGTATGTATCCCACAATAATTCTAAACCTGGAGCAATTTCTACCAAACATGATACATATATGACTGACTATCGGAGAAAAGACACCGTAGGGGCAAAACATCCCTAGGGTGGGAAGATGACATGTAGATAAATTGGAGAAAACTGATATTAAGTTCGCAATCATACTTTTCGGTGTGGTTGAGATGGATAAGGACGCCCCCGATGTTTTGTAAGTTCCCAATCAGTTCACATTAAAAATAATAAACCCCTAACACTCTATGGTTGGGGGTGCGAATGAGAGAGAGGTAAAAAAAAGTTAATATTGGTGATGAATAAATCATTTTTGGGACTGCTGAAGTGAAGTGACACACTCATTATCCCATAAATATACGATCACCCCTTATAAGAAATAAACAACCTTTGTGATGGGGGCGAGAAGGATTGAAATGTAAAATTAATCAAAAGTGACCGATATTAGTGTTGATATCGTATTGTTCGTTACCATTGAAATTAGTGGTGATATTCTCGAAGACGACCAAGTCTACAATCACCCCTTATAAAACCAAGCACCCCAAGGGAAGGGGATGCTATGTGAGAATTATCGATTATATATATCAGGGATGAGTTCACAGTTTTATGCATTGCTGAGTAATGAAATCCCGAAACAGCGTGGCTCAGTGGGTAGAGCGCTGAATTGCTGGCTGGATGGCTGGTGTTCAAACACTGGTGAGGTGGGGATTTTTCATCACACCTCAACATCCAGACTGACTCCCAGGCCTACTCAGCCTGCTGTAAAATGAGTACCAGGGGCTATCCTGGGGTCAAACCGGTCGGAGCGAGATGCTGACCACATCTCCTCCTCCTAGTGCCGAGGTCTAGTAATTGCGGAGCTCTACCCTCCGCGAACCCCTTGGGCACCTTCGGGGCCTGTTTTGGGATAAATTTGACTTTGACTTTGATATATGAGTGTAATGTTATGCAACTCTCTATCTGCCAGGTCACCGCCCAAATGCTTTTACGAGTCATCGCGCTGAATAAATTTAGAGTAATGTTACGCAGCTGTTCGAACCACTTACCAAATTGACTTCTTCCCTGACGACAGCGCACTTCAGGAAAACCTTGCACGACGGTTATCACCTAATCCACCCTTTCCCTCACTAAATCTTTTCTGAAAAATGAAAAAGAAATGACAAAAACAAGGGAGAAAGTCAATTTGCCGGATTCGTGCTTTTGCTTGTGCTGACTCCGTATTTATTGGCTGTAGACAATGACCTTTTGAATACATACATTGCAAGAAACCTCTCAAAATTACATTTTCAACCAAATGAATTTCAAATCTTTTCATAAACCCAAACTTCTTTAAATAACTTATAATTCCTATAAACACTTTCAAATAAAAAATAGAATTAAATAAAAATCTAAAATTGCTACTGTACAACTTCCAAAAAATATACTTTCTTCTCCAAAAAAATCAATTTTCCAAATAAATTCTACCTCTAATCCTCACTTTTAAAAAATTAAACATAGTTTATATTAGTTACTTTCTCAGAGTTTTAACATAAATGTTTAAGACTGATCACGATAAAGTTCTTTGCATAAAAATAATTAGCTTTCACAATTCTACATTAATTATATCTCGAATTTATGCCTTGGAAAGGGAAAGAGGCTCGGACCTAATTAATTTTTTTATTTTACCTTAGGCCCAATAATGCCGGCCCAAATAACGCCAGCCCAATCCAGAAAAAATTGAACCTTAATTTTAAGAATCAATTATTCTTGATATAATAGGGTAGAACCGTTTGTTAGATTCCTCGATTTTTGAACACTCAATTTTAAAGATAAATGGAGGAATGATTTTTGTTATATTTTAAGCTGTACAGGCTAAAATACAAATGATAAATATATTCTGTGCATTTTTTTTCTGATACGTGTGTGGAAACCATTAACCACTAAGCAAGTAGGAAGCAAAGATAAGAAGAATTATTACACATATAATTAGCGGTATTATATCTTGGCTCGGGCTGAAATCAACCTTGACCTCCTCAAAAATAATAAATACACGATTTCAATTAATTTGACTCTCCTGAAGTCTTAAGAAAATTATAGTTTAAAACTTAGGTTTATTATATTCAATATCACTATTAATTTATTGAAATCGGATGAAAAAAATCAGTTAACTTGAAATAATTCCGTCCTACATTGTGTAATTTGAATTTGGTAACCGGACATTACGTAATGTTTGGCGCCAAGTTTACCATGTTAGCCAACATTATAGAATATTAACACGCCAGCGCTTACCCTTTCGCTATTTAATTTTGGAACACGCCTTTGAGCTACCGTATGAAATTCATGTTGGCGACTCTGACATTGATTCTGTAACTCTGAAATCGTGAAAACCGCTGCACTTGTATGTCTTGCCTACAACCTGGACATAATGAATCATGAATGAAATGTGCTAATGAATATTATGCTTAGGAACGGGAGGTGGAGTTTACGTATTAGAAATGCGGTTACAATTATTTTATGTTTTCACCATGTGATATTCGTGAAAAATTTAAATCTTGTTGAATCGTGTGGAATAATTTTCCCATGTAGTAACATACTTAATAAACAGGACACAAATGTCAGCGACTAAAATATAATAAGTCATTTTAATATCAAAATATGGCTAATAAACGAACTATTATAAGAAATAACTCATCGAAGTACGGTTGCGATCTTGAGTTCTCTGCTGGTATGTGAAATTTATCTGTCGTTTCGTCGCTTTTACTGAAACCTATTTTGAAAATATCTATTTCAGACTTTTTTCGAGCAGAAAACTAATAATTTATTTGTTATGTTTTTTTTATGAGGCCTGTGGGACACGACCATTGTGTAACCATATGTTAAATGGTCTTGTTCATAGGCTACAATATTCTTCTTTTTGTGACCTCTTATGAGATAGTAGTATCTTTATGCTCTAATTTCTCGCTTGGGGCCTCTGCTATTTTACTATGCTTGGTATAATGCCCTGCGAAAAATATGGTGTGAATTAACTTTATAAATCATTACTGATTTCCTTAAAAGGTTTATCTAACTGTATACTTTTTAGTGTAATAAGAGATCTCTTATTTGTTGGGAATGAAACTTGTTTATTAGTCTTGGTGAATTTCAGTTATATTGTATTATACTTCTTATTTCATTTTTGATATATCACACTACTAGTTTGTCAATCCTATTATTGATTAAATCCATATTTTTCTACTTAATGCTTCTTGTTTCTCATTAATTTTCAGAGTATTGTGAATCTTCTAGTGATGACCTCAGTGATGATTCCTATTCGTATTCAGACGATTACTATGATGACAGTGATGACTATAATGCTCGTTCTTTCCTTGAAGAAGAGCTTCTGCTACAAATCAAACAAATTTATGAGGGTCGAAGTAATAGAAGAGGTGGGTTGAACTTGTCCTAATTCAATTTGGTTTGGTTTAATTCATTTACCTGACATGTCACTTTTCGTTATTTCCTTATTTCTTGTACATATTAAAAAAGGACAGATGGGCCCATGTTGAGTTATGAATTTCATGTGTAATCTGTATTATAGGTCCAGTACAAAAAGTGTTACAGAATGAGTAATTGATAAGATTTTAACTGAATAGTTATATAATTTGAAAGCCTAAAATTAAACATTCAAATTCATTTTTTTTCTAATATTTGCTTGATTTTTTGTGAATAGATTTATAAAATTGATTTCTCGAAAACTAAGGGAAAGTATTAATTGAATAAGGTATTCTTATCATATTATAATTACACTATTTTAATCTACATAGGACACAAAGCGTTCAATTTTATGTACAACATGTGCAAAAATTGAAATATTGATTCTTCTCACCTCCTTTTCTTCAAGAATGTCTAATGGTTAATCTTTTTATTTGAAAACGTTGAAGATTTATGTTTCTTTGGGTCTACAGTTTTGTATCTTTCCTGTGCGATCAGTTTATTGATTCTATTGAAATGCTAGGATTTTCTAATCAAGGTAAATAACTACAGAACTTTCCAATACTGTCTCCATAAATTATATATTATAATTATATACATGCATTATTAAATGTTTGTCCCTTTGTTCCTTCAACATGATCAGGTGTTTTATGAGTCTTGAGTGCTGAGTAAGGTTTTCAACTGGGGTTTCCCTCACCTACTCCAGATAAATGTTGGTTCGGTTCCACGAGTTCCCTGGCAACCCAACACCTCTCCTTCTCAATTCCCTTACCAAACTCCAACGGTTAGGTGGAAGAGCAGGCCTCATGGTTTGAACCTCGCCAAAAGGTATAAAATAAATAAATATCAGTTTTGTCATTACTGAAGTGTTTCCCTATTATATTTCTTATTTGACTGGAAAATGTTGTTTTTCATGCTCCGAGAATTGTTGGAGAAATTAGGTTTACATATGACTTCACTTGTATACCACATACAACATATTTATTGTAGTTAATATATCAGAATTACTCACTAACCTAATACTGCTATAAATCTTTTCTTGAAAGGTTTATTTTTATATGCGGACAACACTGACAAGCCAAAAGACACTCTTAGAAGAAGCTAATAATTTATATTATCCTAATTTTTAAGAATATGAAGCATTAATTTTCATATCTCTTCAGGATCACAATTTTAAATTGAATCTTATATTAAAACTAGGTTTTAAGTGGTGTTATCCATTACTATATACAATTTTTATTTCAGATGAAACATGAAAATGGTTCTTCAAATTTATATTGTATTCTATTAAGTACAAGAAATTAAAATAATTGTTTCATGAATTTTGTGTATACCATGTATTTTGTTTGAAACAGCGACACTATTTTCTCACCCACCCATTCTAATGCATGTAATGAGTATGATCATATAGTTTTATTTCCTTGGGCTCTAATGACCTTGTTGTTGACAAGCCCTTAAAGCCCCACAAAAAAAAAAAAAGAAGTTATTTCCAATGTTACTATTGTATTCATCTTCAGTGGATCACACAAGTATTAGCATGAATGTCTGATTAATCTAGATACTCTGTAAAAATCAAGTTTATCTTTCAATAATGCAGATAATCTGACTTAAAATATATACTCTTTAGAAATAATTTATCACAATAACAGTGTTAACTAAAGCCAAGTAAAATTATTCTTCCCATCACATTTTTTTTAATTTTTTCATTTTCTTTTTTAAACGAGTCTTCTTGTCTGCTGACAAGATAATTATCTTTATATTTTTATTTTCTACGCGAAGTCTTTTTTAATTTGTAGATTCTTTCCTTATAAATCTCTCTTCCCAGAAAATACCAAGTATGTTATCATTTTACCAAAAGGCTTCTTGGTGAAAAGTTGTTGGTATGTATGTAATTGGCTTTGTCTTAAGATTTGTATGGGTAACATCTACTTTATGTATATATTTCTTCATTTAATTGATGTTGCTGCTTCTTATTTTAGTGTGGATGTGCACTTTTTCAGTGTGTAGTCTGTTTCTGTATATGCTCATCCTCTGAAGTATTTCTTGTTAGTTTCTTTTCACTTCAATTATTTAAAAATCTGAATCCTTACAGTTATTCCTATACCCAATTATAGGCCTTAACTCAATATTGTTTTATTTTTATTTGACCGAAAATATACCTCAGATGCATTTTTTTTTATTGGGGCTTTAGAGCTCCCCAACATCAGGTCATTTGAGCCCTACCTGAGAAACATTTAATAAAACGTTAGATGCATTGAGCTTGCTCATCACAAGAATGAATTATATATTAGTGACCCTTTAGTTACACATAATTTGAAATCAATTGTTCTGAAATATCACCAATGATTTTAAAATTTAGCTGTGTTTAAAAAAATTGATTTAATCAAATTCTAATTTATGGAGCAACCTTATGGTCTTGGTATTGAATTTACAGCTCATACCAAAATAACAGAAAAACATTACAAATATCTTTGTCGTATTTTCTTGTATTATCTTTTCATACATGCATTGTCTAGTGGAACTCCCAGTTCTGGAGACTTTGTGAATATCTCTCCAAGTTCATGATGTATTTTCATTTGTTGGTCTGGCAACAAACTTGTAAGATTTGTAAGTAATTAGTCATGTGATACCTCATGAATTCTCACTTTTCATTGTATCACTTTTCTTTTTATACTGGTCAGGAATAGATGAACATGAAGTTCCATGTCAACATGGTGATTAAATAAATTTGTGAAACAGTGACCCTAGTTTTATAATTGTTTCAAACATATTATTATATGGTGAGTTGTAATTGTGAAAGAAATCCTCAAGACATTGCAATAACATTTGCCCCAAAACATTGCCATACATATTGAAATTGTATACAAGTCAGAAACTTGATATTCAAGGGAACTTTTGTGATGTGAAATCTTCTAGCTCCTAAAAATTTTGTACTTTTGTGTTGCCCAGATATGTTTTATTTTCATGAAATTTATTTGGGTTTCCTTCACTTCTCCTGATATTATTAAGTGTTAATAAAAAGTAGAAGTATTTTTTGCTTTTATTATGTTTTCTATTTAGGCTATGTACTGTGAATACTATTAATTATTTTTTTATTTGAACCTCAAATTTTAGGCTCATATAATCCGGAAGTGGCTGCTAAAAATGCTGAAGAACTTGTAGCAGAAGAGGAACGAGAAAAGAGAAAGGCTGAGAAGAGGAAAGCTAAGAAAAAAAGAAGAAGAGAAAAGAAAAAGGAAGAGAAGGCTAGTAGTAATAAAAATGAAGTTGTTCCTGATAAACAAGATACCTCAGAAAGAAAAAGTAACAAGGGGTAAAGACATTCAAATGTGATCTTTTGTTATTTCTTTTTCCTGTTTTGGGAAGATGTCTTAATTGTTTCTTGAGCGAGTTAAAATATGCAACTCTTTTCTTCAGATTTGTTCACTGGAAGTATGAAGTAAGTTCCAATAGTTTGTTCCTGTAAGTTCCCAAAGTATTTTACTTCTTAATAGTTTGTTGTTTTTTTAAATTAATTACAATCAGTTAATAAAGATATGGATGCACTTTTGTTTATTGTGAAAGGTATTTGATTATGAATTCAGAGAATGGTGTTGTATATGTTGTATCTTTGGTGTTAACTTACGAATGTGGGAGAATGTTAAAAGAACTTTGCCTCTCTTACTCTTGGTGGTTAGTTCGGTGCCTTACATAAGCCCACTATACTCCTTCCCAAATTATATAGTTTGGTGGAAAAGCAGGATTGATATCCTGATCCTCGCAACATAAATTAGTCTTAAAAGAAATAACAATATTATAGTATATTCACTGCAAGATATATTTGAAATTCTTCTAACGTTAGAAATGGGTTCATTGTGTACAGCTCATTACATTTTAATTGCAAGTCTTTGCTGAAAATCTTATCTTGTGGGACATA
Organism: Laupala kohalensis; assembly: GCA_002313205.1. Classification (NCBI taxonomy): domain Eukaryota; kingdom Metazoa; phylum Arthropoda; class Insecta; order Orthoptera; family Trigonidiidae; genus Laupala; species Laupala kohalensis. The sequence continues at coordinate 42,546 of NNCF01130308.1, read as the reverse complement.
TTTTGGGACACTTTTTCTCTCCTCAACCCATCTTGACAAGCAGAGGATAAATGAACATCCTGTTTAAATCCTTTTCTGTTGCTCAATCAGATTTTCTAAATATTGGAAATATTACTCCCAAGGATTCAATTATTTACAGAGTAAGAAGGTGTATTTATAATTGTAATTGGTTTGTTTTTGTAGATCTGGATCAGAAGGTCCATCTCTATCATCTACTGAGGATGTGGATGACGGTGAAGAGTTTCTTGATGTCAATTCTGCCTTTGTATCTGTAGCAGTGAGCAAAAAAAAGAAAAATGTTATAGTTCCTGTAGAAAAATCAAGGCCTAATTCCAAAAAACCTCAGGTATGATGATGGTGATCATTTCAAAATTGGCAAATTTTTCTATTGCCACATGTTTGACTTTTTGAATGTTTTAACCTGTATTAGCATCTTTAATTTATTTATTTTTATTTATGGGCCCTGAGACCTTTGTTACATAAATGAATTATATCAATAAATTATATAAATGAATTGTGGCAAGTTCAAACTAACAAAATAAATTGTTTAAACACCAGAAAAGAAAAAGAAAACATAATCATTGTTTTTAATGTAATTAAAGCTTTGAAAGCTTTTGAAAATGTGCTACGCAGCATATATCCTTGGATAGAAACAAATAAAATTAAATGAGCAAATCAGTGAATAGCCCAAGTGTACAGCAACTTAACCAGACAGAAAAATATTATACATAAATATACCTGTATATGTTCTTATTCATTTATAACAATGATACAATATGAAGCCTAATATTAGAACTTATAAGATCTATTGCTAACTTTAAATGCTTTTAAGTCTCCCAAAGTTCTTCCATTTCTAGATAAGGAGTTCCACTTATTCAATATTATTATAATTCCATCTTTGTACTGTACCTGTAGTTTAAACCAGTTTTTCTTAGTCTAAATGTAGAGTCTACTTGTTCTAGGAAAAGGTTTAGAACCTTGAAAAAACAAGTACTTTCCTTTATATACAAGAACATATATACATTCTAGAACGAGTCAAATCAGACCTAAACATTGGAACATCTTTAGTCCTCCTCTCTCAGAAGTTGAGGAATGCTATATTAGCATGGTGGTCATAGTCTATAAGAATCTGGTAATTTTCGAGGTCTGGGGGAAGTCTGAGATTTTTACCAAGGCAGGGAAATAACAAAGTAGTGTTAATTTTTTTTGTCTAAATAATATCAAAATTTTAAATGTGCATTTATTTTTCAGGATTCAATAACAAAAAAGAAAAAACATTCCTATCAATTCAAAGAACTGCAATTATTCAAAATTTTGTAATTACTTTTATTTATGTCTATTTGCAACTTACCGCTTTCCAATATCCATATTTCCCAAATTTAAATATATTAGAAAAAGAATTTTCTAATACAATAAATTTATTTCAAAAATTCCCAATTATAAAAAAAATATTGAGGGCTATTTGTCGCTTGCTAAATGGATCTTTCATGAATTATACAGACACTTCACGCTGTCTGAAATGTCAATGATCATTATTAAGATGCCTTAAAACAGAAAAACAGATGGAAAATGCAAAAAGTCAGGGAATAAGCCAGAAAACACAAAAATTCAGAACAATGGAGAGAACTTGCTGATAAGAAAACTAAGATTGTTGGTAAAGTGCAAAGAAGACTGGAAGAATTGGACAAATAAAACTGCTCAAATAATAAGACTTGGATTATAAGCGATTGTAATTGTCTTAATAATTTGAGCATCTTATTGTTAATTTTATGAGATAATTTTATACCTGATAATGATCATTTGTTTAATTAAGGTTGGAAATTAAAATGTACGTCTAATTCATGTTTGGTGTGATAAATACACACTAATAAACAAACTTTTTCTTTTGCATGTTTTGTATTTTTTTTGTTCCAGTTTTGAAAATTGTTGTAATTAATAATTTTCTAAATACATAGTTATTGTCAATGTACATTATATAGTGTTTCACAAGTTATTTTGAAAACTACTTTTATAATAATTTTCAAAAATGAGTGAGGGAAAAATACAATCTGGAATATCTGGGAAATTCAGGGAAATTCACTATTGAAAAATACTGACCACCCAATTTATCTTATATATGTTGATTATTTGCATTAAAAAAGTTAATAATAATAAATGTATTGTAAAAAAAGTAGTTACAAACTGTGTATGACCATTTGGAGGACAATAAACTAATTTACTATCCAAAAGCAAGCAAGGGACCATCCCATCAAGACTGATCAAGGACCCTGAGGCAGAGGCGGATTTAGTATTTCAGCACACTCTTAAGATAAAAATAATGATTTATCTATAATGTGTAATAAATTGTGAAAATTCTATCTGTATTCGTAATAAATTGTGAATATTTTAGAGAATTACACCAAAAGATGAAATAGAAATAACACTGATTGAAAATCAATTCCACATATTTTAGTTTAATGCAAAAACATGTCATCTGCCCTTAATGCAGGTTTTCCATCTGATACTATTTCGTTAAATAGTTCCGCGTTTGCTTATTTTCAAATCTACTATTAACCTTTATTCGTCGTCTTATTTATTTGCACTGAACGAATCAGGCCGTGAACCTTCTGTGATATCAACTTTGGTTCTATTCCAAATTACGTCCATGGCCATCTATTCAGAATGAATGATATTCGTGAGTGAAAACGGTTATGCTTTCGAGAATCCTGATAAGACTACATCTCGATAGATTGTTAAATCCGTGGGTGTACGATTTATGCTCGGTATCATTTTGGGTTCCATTGGCCATTTCAAATTGACTTCTGAAGACATTGAAGTGTGTGCCATGTTTCACAGAAGTACTTTAGTCATTACAAATACTCGTTGGAAAGTAAGAATATTTCCAAATAATAATATTTTCTCTATCTGCCTCTGAATATTGTTATTATGAACGAAAATTTGGTAGAAGTCGTGAGATCTTTATCGCATGGACCTAGAATCACGTGTACGGCGAGAAAATTACGTATACTACTTGTCGACCCTTGGCATCACTTACGCCTTTTCGTCATTAAAATGTATTGCTTTCATTGATTATTTTTCAGTATTTACATTACTCCGTTTCTGTATTATAGTATATTTTAATTGTATCGCGATAAATTCCCTGCTAAAAGTTAACCCTGCTGCGTTTCAAAAAGGGGATTATTACATGTGTCAGCGGAAGGTCTCTTGAAACATAAACTTTAACTGTTAAGGGAAAAATTAAGCTGTTAAGCCCGTTTCAGTGGTCAGTTCCTCACAACATTTTTGAAATCTTTTCTTTAATTGTAAGGGCGTAATCCCCTATTATCGTTTATGTTAACTGAAACCCTAATTTGAGTGAACAATGCGATCAAGTATATTAATGTATTGTTTAAATGAAACTAGACATTAAAAGCGTAGTGAAAATTGTGCATAAATAGGGACACTCATAAATTTTCATTTCTATGTGATAATTATTCGAGGAGAGATATCTCTATTGTCGTTCGGATTCACTGTATCCACAATAAACTTGTAATATTATTAAGGTAGATGTAACCGAAATAATACGAAAGAAAAATTAACTGACGAGAAAATTCGTGAGCACGGGAAAGTGTGAATGTGCGTATCTCGTCTTTCTTTGGAACAATTGTCTGACATTTGACCAACAATAAATGTCAGTACTTAAACAATACGTGTGCGCATTGATAACCCATGTTCCGCCGTCGCCGAATAACGCGTTCCAAACTGAAACCAGCCAGTTGTCTTGATGTTTGACATTAATGTGCGGAATTATTGGTATACCTTTAAATTGGAATTAAATAATCTTTGTATTTCTGTAGCAGTATTTTGACTTGGAATATCCAATGTCTTGTATAAAGGTTCTCTTAAACATCAGAAAAACTGGAAATATTTTCTTTGAAGTATTTTTTTGGAACATGTATTTATTTCAGTAGTTATTTATTTGGTATCCATTTTTATGGTATATTTTAAAAGTTTGTGTTATTTAATTATTAAAATATTTTATTACCTTCTTATCAGCTTATAATCATTTATAATTAAACCATTTTTGTTAAAGGATATTTTATTTATTTATAATACACTGAATAGTAACATGATTAATATAGAATTTAATATCAGTTTTGTGTTTACCACTTTTATTCCTTGTGTGTGCTAACTTTTCTAATTTTTATTCAGATGTCTCCTGACCAAATGATTGCTGAAAGTGAGCGGTTTGCTGTAATTGGCTATAAAATGGCTAGTAAGGAAAATTATGAGGAGGCTGTAGAATACTTCAATAAAGCAATTAGATTAGTTCATGATGATCATCGTTTCTTCAGCAATAGAAGTTTTTGTCATTGTCATCTTGGGAATTATGCAAAGTAAGTGTCTTTAATTCTCTTGCTTTTGTTGCTGTAAATGAAATTGTAATGAATGTTTTAATTACATTAAACAAGTACAGTTTGTTGAAAGTGGGAATCGTATTTTGTAGAATTGATAAATTTTTATATATTTTATTAATAACTTTGAAATCTAGAGATGTATAGAATAACAAATATTTGTCAACTTTGTACACATTACAATATACAGAGTATAGTGAATACATTTTGAATGGGTTAAACATAGTCCAATTAATTACAAGCAAGAAAAAAATTTAAAATATTGCAGTTCTTAATCAAGATTTTAATCAATTCGCAATATAAGCATGAAATGATATTTACATACATGAAATAGAATGACTCATGATCATAATATTAGTTGATATTGATAATCTAATTGAAACTTTCCTATTATTGCTCTGATAATGATACTTATGAGTAGTTGGTTAAATTGTGGAATAGTCTTGCATATCTGTTGTTATCTTATGTATAAGACATGGTAAAGTAATGGATGATGTGGTTGTTGTTGATCACTGCTTTACGGTGAGAACTAGATCTGCATTTTAGTAGCTCTTGTGTGAAATATGCTTTAATGATGTGTTTTTCCCCTACTTTACATTTTCTGGAAAGTTGTATCACTTATGTGAAAGATTTTTTTATTATTGAAAATATTATATAACTTAAATTCATAAATTTGACAATGAATGGTGATGCATAGGAAGCAATTTCAAAATTTATATTTCACTATTTAGTTATAAATATTGTTAAAAATTCTGCATGTATGAGAAATGAATTCTCTAATAGCAGTAATTTGTTTCTCACAAAATTTTACATAAAATTGTATAAAAGAAGTTGAACGCTGGTTTAATACAACAAAGTGAGTTACAAAAAAGTTTTCTTTCCAGGCTAGTAGAGATAAAGCTATTTGAATTGGTTTTTTTATCACACAATACTGAGATTGTTATTAATTATCTAATAATTTTTGTTATTTTAAAAAAGTTGAAGTTAAAAATTCCCTTTTTTATTTCATAAAGTTTCAATGTAATTGTTTAGAATAACTTCTTACTGCATAATAAAAAATAATTAGTATTTTGAGATCATTAATCATTTGTAAAAAGTTAACAAGTTAACAAGTTAACAAGTTAACAAGTTTTCCAGCTTACATTTCTGAAAGGTTATTTAACAAAACAAACATTGCCATCATTTGAAATTTCTGGTAAAAGTTTTTCCTGTCAATCTAAATAGCTACAGCATGCTAGTATATGAGTTACGTGTTTGTTAACTGAACAATAATGACAGCAATTTAGTTGTGTTTTTTTTGGTGGGGGGCGGACTTTAGGGCTCGTCAACGTCATTAGAGCCCTTACATAATTTTTTGTTATTATTCTAGGTACATATAAGTTATATATGTGAATTTGAGTCATTATTCTTTTGTAATATAGGGGTAATTTTAAGTCAAGAAATTGTCTTATGTTCAATATGAGATGGCAGAGGAAAAAATATTAATGGTGAGAATCTTAAACAATTCCCCCTATCTATATGTGCAGCATAAGATTCTCATTTTTGAGATTCTATTACATTTTCCTACTTTCAATTAATCTAAAGTTAGATTTTCCTATGTATTACATTCATTAATTTTACTAAAAGAAGAGTAATTTTTTACTAAAACAAATCAGATACATTTTTGAGATGTGGAGTTAAATTAGGATAAAGATTTCAATTTATTATAGCAAATTGTAGGGATCTTTTGATTCCCATCTCCAAAATTTTCTGAGTATACTTTGAGTTAAATATATTTCAGTTCCATACTTTCTACATTCAACTCAATGTAGGTAATTATCTTCTGCAGAAAATATTGTACACTTTTTTGATTTCATCGATATGCCGTAGTCACCATGAAGAACTGTTGAATAATTTCATACTTGTGATACTATTTGTTGTATTAATTTTGTTCAACAGGCTAATAGTTGGCTGAGTAGCTCTAATTCCCTTTGATGCAAAGTTTTTTACAGCTTTATCATGTAAACCCATTTGTGAGAAAGAGACGCCCAGATGAATAATACCTTTTGTATATTATAATGTCTTTATACAATTTTTTATATTTTGAATGTTGGACTGGCAGCCAAAAAGAAAAAATTGGTTTCATTTTCTGAGTATTCACTTTTAATTTATTTAAATTGAAGTATTATTCAGGATATTTTAATATTTTTTTCTGATATACAGGTGTTTAAGATAAACTATAACACACTATATCATCATCGATTCTAAAACACTATATCGTCAGCAAACACTAAGACAATGACTACTATCATTTTATCAATTTGAACACCTCTTAACCTTTATTTAATTGAAAAACCCTGTAAATCTGAAATATATAAATGGGCATAAAGTAGGGCCTTGTAAGACACCTCTTGTTATCCTACATTTTTCTGAGGTTCCCTCTCTTGTTTTTACTACCATATTAGCTTTACTGTAAAGGTCTTTTACTATATTAATGAATTTTTGACTAACCCCTATTTTATCAAGCTTTATCCAATGGAAATCATGTGATTCCAAAGGACCGCTTTCTACAGGTCCACTGCTACTGTGTATAACTTACCATCTTTTTCTCTAAATCAAAAATTAATTACTGAATTAAGCACAAAAATATTGTCTGATGCAGTTCTCAATTCCCTGAAGCCTGCCTGCCATTCAGCACCACACCTTGCTTTCTACTCATTCAGTTAGTCTATTGAATAAAATCTAAGACAATAGCGTTGACTAGAGATATTGGCCTAAAATTTGCAGGGTTAAGTGCATCACTTTTCTTGCACAATTTGAATCGGGCACTATTTTATTTTTCATTACTTCATTGAATATAATGTTAATATTCAGAATCTAATTATTAGGTAGGCTTTTTAAAATTTCATTGCTTCTCTTGCACTCCTGGAACTTTGTTTAACTTGCATTTATGTAAGGTCAACAATATTTCTACTAATTTTATTTCACCATCCATAAGGGGATGAGAGTTAGTACCTAGAAATTCTTTCAGTGTTTTTCAAAGATCCACTTGAGTTTACTAGGCTCCAGAATTCTTTCGGCTCTTTAGTAGTTGAAATTACATCTAAAGTTCGAATCCAAACTCCTTTTTTTTTGTATCTAAAAATCTATAGTAGTCATTTCTAATTTTATGGAAGTATTTGACCTGCTCACTTGGGTATTTATTTTTTATTAATAGATTTTTATTACTATCAACGGCATGTTTCAGATTTTTACACTCAAACCAGGGTTTTCCAACCTTCTTTTTATTATCTGTAATAAAATCTGCTATACATTTCTGTAATCCACCTGTCTAAAAAAATCAGTTAAATTTTGTACCATATCATTTAAATTTAAATTAACTGGATATGTTATTTGAATAAAGCATACTAAAATAAAAGTCATTTTGTTTCAAACCTTTACATTTGAGAGTTAAATTATTATCATAGTTATTTGTTGAATAATTATTACCTAATTGCCATTGGGAGATATTTAAGTAATGTTACAAGATTTTGTACCTTAAATTCCATAATATTATCTGCAGAGACTGTATTGCTTAACTAGGTCAATTACAGATTTTCCTTGAGTGTTGACACCACGGAGCTATCACTCAAATCGCCATCAATTTCATCAATATTGTCTCTCTTTTCTCTCAATCTTCAATTTTTCAGCTGTCTTCTTAGCATCATTAAGCTGATTTTCCAATTTGATTGTAGATTTATATATGGTAGCTGGTGTACTTTTTTGGACAAGATCTTTTATGCTTCTCAGTTTTTTATAGGCCTCTCTCTTTTCTTTGAAATATCATAGTTGACAATTATACATTTTGACTTAAATTGTTGTATGTTGTCAAAAAATACAAAAAATATTTTATTTTTGTTCTTTGTGATAAGAGCACAATAGCCACAGACGTTTTCCCCACCTTTCCTCTGATTCTTCTAATGGCTTATATTTGGTTCTCATCTACTCCAATTTCTTTTATCATATTCCTAACTTCATTGAAAAGATTACTATTAATTTCTTTTGAATCTTAAATGTTGAGAAGGATCACATTCTTATCTCAAAAATTCTTACTCATGATAGATACTTCTTTTGTTAGTTTCTTATTTTCTCTTTGTAATGCTTCGATACTTCTTCTTTTCTTATGGGTCTGTTTCTTAACCTGTATCAAATTTATCAACCTTGTTTAAAAACTTGGTTAACACTTTTTAATTAAGGGTTGTTGATTCTTCCTTCATTGCAGAAAACTTATGTAATAATTAATGTAGAAATATTTCTAAAGTAATATATAACGGCCAGAATGCAAGAGGACATCACCCATATGTCCACACCTGGCCGTGTCTTGCTCCAGGTATCTGAATTCTCTAATAGAAATCTTAAGAATTTTACCATGTCCAATTTAGTTGTTCACAACAACTGCTTGCTTCTCTTGGGAGTAAATTTGACTCTTTTTGCTATAAAGACTGAATGCTACTTGTTTCATTTCAGAGCATTGAAGGATGCAGATAAAGCTATAGCATTGGCATCTAATAACCCTAAAGGATATTATAGAAGAGGAGAAGCTCTCAAAGGCCTAAATGTGAGTATTATAAAAATATTGAGTAGCATTATTTGAGAGTTTGAATTCGAGTGTCCTGCAATCTAGCAGATTTTTGAGTGAAGCACAGGTTTTCAGTTTTTTTCTACTACATCTCATGTTTGTTGAAGTGGCTTCTCCAGGGAGTCTCAGTGCTGCTCATTCGTGAATTCAGAAATTCTTCCATCCAGGGAACGAAAATGTGGCTACAGTCGATGCTGATTTATGAAGACTCGATTTATGCTATTACATCTCCTTAACAGATGGCTCAATGTAATGAAACAGACGTTGTATGAAAGGAATTACATTCAAATTTTATGAAGTTAAATGGGGGGGGGGATCATCAAAAATGTTAATCCATGAAGCCTGCAAGCTTTTTATTTGAATCCATGGAAAACACAAATTTCCATGTTTTAAACTAAATCTTATCTGTGTACAATTAGTTTGTATGTACTGATATTTAATGCCTATTTTAACCACTAAATTTCATTCACTAATAATGAGAGAAATGTTTGTTGAAGCACTATTACATTAATATTCTGTCATTACATTAATTGGTATTTATAAAAGTGAAATACCAGTCATTGACTGACTGACTTATTACAAAATCCCAGAAACCATAAAGCCTACAAACTTGAAATTTGTCAGCTAGGTTTCTTTTTGGGTGTGGACATTGCTAAGAATGGATTTTACAAAACTCCATCCCTAAGGGGTTAAAATGTTTTATGTATATATCCCACCAACACTGGAGTGCCTGGAACTATTTCAACCAACTTGATGCACAGATGACTTTCTATCTCACAACAAGCACTGAGTAAACCATCCCTGGCAACCCTAGAAAGGAGAAGTTGACATGTAAAAATAATGCAAAAATCCGATATTAGATTCAAAATCATATTTTTCACTGCCATTGAGGTGGATAAGGGCATCCTCAATCAGTCCACATTGGAGAGAATATACCCCTAGCATCCCTGAGGTTGAGGTGGGAACGAGTGACAGGTAAAAGTAATAAAAAATGACCAATATTGGTGTTGAATTCATAAATAAGGCACAGAAGAGCAGAGTCACTCTCAATGTCGCTTAAGTCCATGATCACCCTCTTTGAGAGAATACTCTCCCTTTGGGAAGGAGACAAAATATAAATATATATACAAAAATGACTAATAGTGTTGAGGTTCTAGTTTTTGGGGCCACTGAAATTAGTCGTTACATTCCTGAAGACTCCTAAGTCCACGGTCAGCCCAATGTAAACCCCAGAACCCTTAGGGAATGGGATGCCTTGAAAAAATTATCAAACACGAAGAGTCCATAATTTTCGACTTTGCTGAGTTGATAGTGAAATCCCAATATCATACAAGTCTTAATTCAGGCCTCGTGAAAGAATGACAGCACTTCTTGGAGGGATGGGGGTGGAAATGGGTTTATGTGTAAAAATAATTATAAACTACTTTTGAATTATAAAAAAATAAAAATTGCATCAGAACCATATTTGGAAACATGTTTGAAATATATAAGAAAATGTACAACTGTTTCGTTATTGATGGATCTCACCTCAGAAAACTTTAAATAGCTCTCTTAAATGTCTGGTGACCTACAGATATGAGTAATGAAATAAATACTGTAGAAAATTTGCTAGAAAATTGAAGTAAACTTTCGTGATTTAAAAGTTGGCCTGTTTTTGAAAGTTTTCTCCATAAGATGCAAAGTATTACAAAATCATATATATGTTTATATAATAATTGGAGATCGCATATGGCACATGTGGATTAGAAATTGAAAAAATGATAAATGGGATTTGTTGACTTTAGAGAGAAATGTAGGATAACATGTGGGTTCAGTTCAAGAATGATGCAGTTTTACAAATTTTTCATCAGATTTAAAGAAAAATGTTCTGTCAGTATCACTTCAGATATTGTGTTGGAAACAGATGTTATGCTTACCCCTAAATTGTGTGACAATACCTGGGAGCTGCTTTTAATTGTTATCCACTTTTTACAAAAGGAAATTCATGCGTTTTTAACGAGAGCCTTATGTTTTTTCACTAAGGTAGAGGTATAACAAAAAGATGTAGATAAGATTGTAAAAAAAATAATTTTTTGCAACTCTACAATAACTAATCTCCACTTACATTCATATGAATAATTTATTAATAAGTATTTGTTACTCATTTATTAAGTATCAATATTCCTGTACTTAAAAAATATTCATTGAGTGATGTTGGCAATGTCTGTTAAATTATTTGTTTCTTGCTTCCATCATCAAAATACAGCTTAAGTAAAGCTGGAAAATCAGCTTGTCATTCAGTTTGTAGCTGAGTTGAGAGTTAATCTATATTGTATTTTTAAGTTGTTGTTTTGTTTTTTTGTTTTTTGTAGAGATAGGTCATTTATGCAAGCACATAAATAAATATTATCGAAATTCCCCAAAAAGTACAAAAATTATTATTTTACTCAATCAGGCACAATATTACGTGTTGGACAAAGTTCTTTTTTTGGAGTTGAAGTTTTTAAAAAAATATCATCTCATTATCTGTTCAAAAGTATAAGTGCCTGCCTGTGCATGAACCTAAAGAAACCCTGGAATGAAAATTCTGGATTATGTCATGAAACAATATGATCACAAGAAGAAAGATATGCTTGCTCATTTCTATTTGGATGGTGACTTCAAGCATTTTAATTTATCCTCTGAACTGTTAAGAACTACTAGTGGGAAAAAATATAGAAATAAAAATGCAGCAAGTATTTACATGAAAGTGCTTTATTTAAGAAAAACTTTTGTATAAATTGAGCAATTCCATTGCATAATTAGCTCATAATAATCTTCAGTCTCGTTGCATTTGAAAATGAGTTATGCGTAAGTGTCCTGTCCCTATTATTACATATTTTTACATAATGTCCTTCATGAGGTGTCGAAAAATTAAAAAAAACATTATAATAATAAAATAAAAACTTTTTTCAAAAACTTGAAGTTAACAATTATATACAAGGTTATATGAAAATCAGTAGATTTGACATGTAGTGACCAATTTTCATTGACCTTTTTCCAATACCTCATCTGTATTTGTGAATATAAAATAAAAGCCTGTGTATGAAAGGTATCATTTTTAATCTTACTTTTTTAGCAATATAAGGAAGCTGAAGAAGCGTTTGCTCGAGTAGTTTATCTGGATCAGGATAGTGAAGATGCTATGCAAGAACTCACTTTTGTTAGGATTCAGCAGCTCAAGGAAATGGGGTATGAAGATGATCAAGCCTCAGCAGCTCTTCAACAATATGATACTGTGCAGGTAAAATTACTGTTATGCATCAGTGTCAAGTATTTTTATGGGGTGGTCAGAGTTTGGAGAAGTCAAGAAAACTTACTGTCAGGAAATTTTGCAGGTTAGACAAAACGGCCAGAGGAAAGTCTAGAATTTAACAAAAAAAAAATAGTGCATATATATATAATCAACTACGAGATTTTCAATTTTTTGTAATTTAACATTGTGTAAGTACTTTTATTTGTTTATTTGCAACTTAATACTATCCAATGTTAAATTTCCCGTATACAAGTGTGTTGAAAACTATTGTTCATTCAAAAAAGTTTCCTGAAAATAAAAAATATTGGAGATATTTAGTCTCCCTTGCTAATTTATCTTACATGTATAAAAGAAAGACAGTGTAAAATCATTATTAAATACCTTAAAGCAGTAAAGACAAGTCGTAGATGTAGAAACAAAATAAAAAAGCGGGAAAATACTAGTTTACAGATCAACTCAGAGAATTTGCTTGTAAGAAAACAAAGATTTTGGATGAAGCTACTTAAATAAATTCGAACAAGACTGGGATTTTAAGGGATTAGGATTATTATTGGAGCATCTTATTTATTTTATAAGAAGGTTTTTCCTATTATTTTTCATTAATGGTGATTTATTTAATAAGAATGGTGTACTTAATAAATTTATTACGAAAATGTACTTTTAATTTATTTTTATTGTGATAATTGCACATAAATATGTTTGTAATTAATAATTCTTGTTAGTTATTAATTATTATTCTTGTTAGTTATTAATTTTAATACTAATGCATTTGTTGTCAAGTACAGTGTAATGTGTTCCACAAAGTATATTGATAACTGATTTGCAAGGGAAAAAATAAAAAATATTCTCTGGAAAAGTCAGTTATTTAAAAGTACTGGCCACCCTGTGTTATTTTACTGAGTTGAAAATAGTTTCTTTTTAGTTTGATATCATAATCTTTCTATATTTGTGTGTGTATGTGTGTGTGTGTACACCCACACACGCACGTGTGTATGTATGAAAATATTCTCTCTTTTTACTCCACTAACATTAAATTTTTGGTTGGATGAAGTTACTGCATTTTTTTCATTGAATACTCATGTTATTACTCCTGTTATTGTACAATGCTTTAAACTTCTAGTCCAAATATTCTGAAATTTTCTTAATCAAAATTTAAGGATTTCAAAATACCTACCCTTCAAATCAATCTATTTTTGCATACTAGTTCTGTAAATTTGTTTGTACCTTGCAAGAACACTTCACTGCTGTTTCTTTCTGTAATCTGTATTTTATCTGATCAAAATTTTTCTTTTCTGCTGCAGCTTGTTGTTTATTACTTTTTACTAGACCGCATAATTTTGTAGCTGCCAAATTTTTAAAAGACATCCGATTGAATTCAAAACCAGGTGTATCGCTTCATGGCAACCTGCTGATTTAAGAAATGCTGTGCAATAAAAGAAAAAAAAAATAGAATCACGGTCATACTCGGTTTGCAACTGCTTTTTTGACAATAAAGTGTGTTTGTTTATTTATTTTTACTCAAAACTACAAAATTCAACAGTTAGTGCAAAATCATATGCAAATACATCTGATTTGTAATTGCGGTTTAACTTTTTTTCATGTGCCAAGAAACAACTAAAATGTTAATTTTTTAAATTATTTTTTTCATTGGGCAAATCCTTCTACCATTTATTCTAAAATGTATATTTGTACAATGCAAAAATTGAATAAATTGTAGAAAATTAACTATCCTAGTTTTTCACATTTAATGTGTTAGATTCTATCCACATTTAGTGTTCCTTTTTGTAAACAATGAAAAATTAAGCACATTGCTCACAAGTTAATTTCTCTGAGATGAATAAAAGGAATATAAGGTATATTGGAATTATAACAGTTACCTCTAAAATGCAACTTAAGATAAAGAAATAGCATAAACTTGAAAAATAGCATGAAAAAACTCTTAAATAAACAAGACAAAGTCCTAATTCCAACAGGACTAAATTGGATGCTTCAACTTGACATAATGGGGTTTCTAGTTCGTGATAAATTTTGGAGCAACGTTAAATTTTCAGCGTCTATTGATTTTATTTATATTATCTTACATTTTCCAAAATTTTCTCTTTTTAATTTCAACCTTGGATACAATTTAATGTTGCAATTTTATTGTATTTGATAAACTGTGCAAAAGTGCAATTTATCTGCAATTTTAAAGGTGTGGAATTTTTCAATAATGAAGTGTTTAGAATTTTTAATGATTTGTTTCAAAAAATTGTGGTTACATTTTCTTTTTCAGGCAGCTTTACAAGCCCTTACCCTCAGTTCTTCAGGGAATGATAATAGTGGAGAAGGAGATGATGTATTTATCTCAGATGAGGATAGTATAACTAGTGGTTCATCTGTTCATCAAACTCAGGAAAATGGTTCTCAGTCATCTTCAAAGGCCAATAAGATGGAGTAAGAACTTTGACAATTTTCAGTATGTAGCTTTTGAAATATTGGGAAATTGCTTTTACTTTTAATGTTCTTTTATATTGACCTTTTAATTTTCTTGTTTATTTTTGGTTCAATAATAAAATTTTACTGTGTCACGTATTATTCATGCCACCTTTTCATTATTCTTCTAAGTTTGTTTGTAGTAATGTATAGTTTAAATGCCCATTGAAAGATATAATTCTTCAGACCGGAAATGTACAAATAAAAAATGTGAGATTTTGGTGTACCACATTAATTGATAAGTTATATATATTTATTTTTATAAAGCTCCCTTTGGTTAATTGTATTATGGAAAAATAATTTTTCCTCACGTACTACAAATATTTTCTATGAACTTTAATATTGTGTATTTGAATAGAATTTTTTATAGTTTCTTTTATAACTAAAAAGACAGTTTTTTAAGGAAGTAGTTTTTTATAGCAGATAATAAGATGCTAAACGTGTATAAAACTCAGATTTTATACACTTATTCTGAGCAAATAAAACATTTCATTCTCTTGTACCTTTCAGACTTAAAAATAAATTTAAAAGTAAACCAGTGTGTATACTTTATTTGGATTATTTGTCATGTATAATTCAAAACTTTTTCAAGTGTGTGTTTCTATGTGTGCGTGCATGTTTCTGGAAAAGTCAGGGAATTTGGTAATTGCTGAGGGAAAAAATTTATGAGATAACAAGGATTGTTGAATTTAAAAAAAATACACCATCAATTCTTTAAAAAATCTTTTATCTTCAATTAGATCTAACTCTATTAGTCTCCCGTGTGTTTGTTCCTTGGAAAGCAGAAGCGCTGTCTCACTGATAGCACTAGTAACCTGCTGTTTTGTCCAATGACCTTGATGTGACGTGATTAGAGGTATGCCAGACGTCCAGTTACGGAGCCCTGTTGTGTCAGAACAGAGAGACTGTTGCAATCAGAACTGTTGACACTCTTGCACCAACACGGCAGCAAGATGGTCCCAAGGAAAATCGTTAGCACTGTTGCAATGAAGCGACCGNTTTTTTTTTTTTTTTTTTTTTTTTTTTTTTTTTTTTTTTTTTTTTTTTTTGCAATGAAACAGTTATTGCTCCAACCTCAGACCTAACATCTCCTGTCATAAACCACTTTTAGACTTGACAAAAAACATTGTCGTCATTTCAACCAGTTGGTGTAGCACAAAAGGCAATTAAGTATCAAGATATTACCACTATTAGAAGCTTGTGTACCAATGAGAGTGACCCCAAAAAATTGAATTATTAATTCACGAAATTAAACAGAATGGCTAGTGATACTCCATCTCAAAATTCCCTGACTTTTTCCTGACTTTCCCTTACCAATAGATTAATTTTCCATGACTATTATACTACAATATTAAAATGCACACAAAAATTACTTTAACAATTGAGAAACAAATATCCTAGCAGGTGACACATAAAAATAAAGAATTAATTTCATAAAGGGATATTATCAAAAATTCTTAAATCATTCTTCAATAGTAAAGCGTCATTAAAAAAATTAAAACTACGTACGCCTATCAGAAATATAAATAAAACAAAGCTTGGTATTAGACAGCCTAAAGACTGATGAAAGTAGTCTTTAGCTCTACTATCATTGAAATGAAGCTGAGGCAATTTGAGAATGAATTGGTGGTTGTAAGTGGAATGGTTGGCAACCTATTGGAACACATGGCAGTGGCTGGCGGCCCAACTCCTCCTTATATCCTCATTTTAGCAGATATTGTGTTTCATTGACTGCAAATATCATGATTGTATCTTAACTTGGATGACTCTGATGTCCTGGATGAATGTTATATGTGTATTATTCTACTCAGAATAGCGAAAGAATAATAGGTAGATGATAGTAATTAGATTGAGTGCGAGCATGTCGTTGTCATATGTCTGTTGTACTGGGTAAGCTAGCATAGCTCCAACCATTCCACTTACAACCACCAATTCATTCTCAGTCTTGTGGCTGAAATATTTTCTTTTGCAGGAAATTAATGAAGCTTGTGTTTGCATATATTTGACTATTTTATATAGTATATGGAGGATTAGTTGTTTACAGTTTTTCTTGTTTTAGCCCTTCAAATCCTGAAGGACACCTTTCTCTATGGGTTGGAAATGTATCACATGAAGTGTCAGAGAAACAACTAGTGGATTTATTTTCCAAGTGAGTTCGTAATTTAAAGTTTGCAGTAGATTAATTTGAGTACATTTCTCTTCATGCATAGTTTTTCCTTAGGTTTGGAGTAGTTGTGAGTGTGCGATTACTACCTGAAAAATATTGTGCCTTCATCAATTTTCGAGATAAAACTTCTCCAGGACCGGCAATGAAGACTCTTCAAAATTATGAAATGGGTGGTGAAAGATTATTAATAAGATATCCTAATAATCCAGTGCCTGAAGCTCATCAACAGATAATAATTAAGAAAACAGTCAAGTCTCCTGGACCTGGGTAAGAAATTAAGATTTGAAATGAATTAATCCATCTAAAATACTATCCTATGAAAAGTAGGTTTTTCATGAAATTTCAGTGCATTGTTTAATTTAATATTGCATTTTTTAATATGGAGAGGTTTATGCCATCAAGCCTATTCTTTCACTAGTTTTATATGATTGTGATGAATGTTTTTGTAGAGTGTGTGAAGATGAGCATCTTACCATTTTAAGAAATTGGGTGAACATGATGCTAAGAAAATAGGATACTACCACTGTTTCCATATTAGTTCAATTATCTTGATAGATATTGTAGCGGGTACTAGCAATTTCTTGAGTATTGTTTCCCCCACAATATTCTTGTTCTTTACTTAAGGTTTGTATAAAAAGATCAATTTAGCACTGGATTCATTTAACTTGTAACATTTTGGTAGTTCAAATGCAGACCCTATTTGACTCTTGGAAATGGTTAAAAACTTTCCAAACCTTCAAATTTAAGTGAAATGTTGAGATGTGATTTTCACCAGTGTAAGTGGAAAATATAAATTAACAATAATATTGATCAGCTTTTCTGACAATTGGGAAGCATGGTTAGGGACTTATTTCAGTAAATTATGGGTAAAGTTGAAAATTTCATCATTTTTTCTGTGCTGTAGCGTGCCAAGGTTGAAAACTTGGGTTTGAAGTTAGAGCCCTGATACAAACAGTATACCAAAAAATCAATACTACACAACCCTTTTATGTTTTTACTGGAGGATTGTGAGATGTTTTGAATATTTCTTTATTTCTTTTCATTTTTATTTGGTACACTGTTCTTATGTTAATGAGATTTATTTTTCTTTGTAAGTTGGAAACTGGTTGGCGAAATATAACATCTACAGTATTAAAGGGTTATTTCTGTTCTGTGCTACAAGATGCTGCCAAAGTGGAAGCAAATTTGACTTGTATATTGACCAGGCATTCCTTTGTATTGGGATAGGCAGAATTTCAACATGCAGTCTGGTGGCAGGAAAATAAAATACTGTAGGAAGGCACTCTCATATTCTATCAGTATGATCACTTGTCTTAAGTTTAGGCTTTAATGTGATTTCATGTCTGATGACCATGTCGAGTGAATTATTTAATGTGCGTGCGTGTGTGCGTTTGTGTGTGTGTGTACACGCACGCAGACACACACGCACACCCACGCGCACCCACCCACACGCACACACGCTCTCTCTCTCTAAGTAATTGTTGTGTGTATGTTAATATTGTGCAACAATAGTCAGAGAAAATTAATCCATTAGTCGGGGAAAGTGAGGGGAAAGTCTGGGAATTTAGAGACAGAGAAGCACTGGCCATAACAAATTTTTATGTTGCTGCTTCAATTGGTACAAAATTATTTGGTGTGCTGTTTGATTTTAAGAAGATGTAATTATCACTCACAAAAACCAATTATTTAAGAATTTGTTTGGTAGAAGTCTGAAGTTACATGATAAGAGATGAATGATAGATCATTTTGTTTCTGCAGTGTTTAATTTCAGTCTCTTCAGTTTTTTTATAAATTTGTGTTTCTTTTTCTTTGTGACACAATTTATTTTATGTTTCATTTGCTTATTTTTACACTTCGTATCTGACTCGACACTTGTGGAATTTTCTTTACATACTGAATCTACTTCATATCTGACTTGGCACTTGTGATTATTTAACAAGGCAATTCAATTCTATGTGTACTAATCAAATTCTTGCACTTTTTTACCATTATTGATATAGAATTCTGTAAGGTGGCAGATACATCAAATATGTCAAGTTGAACCCAAGACGGGTCCTATCCTTGGGACTGCCAATATTTATTTGATACACATGAAGCCATATTAATGATGAGTGTTTTGTTAACAAAAATATTAACAGAGATAGTTATTTCAATATAACAAGCATTAACATATGCAAAATAAAAATTTCCTACTAAAAGAAAAAAGGCCTTTAAATGAATAAATGTGATAGTCATGGAAGTAAAAATGACACTATTTTCACCAGAATAAGAAATTAAGTTGCAATATCAAGAAGTAAATTGAGAGTAAATGGTTCTTGGGTATACATTTTAGAATAGGGCAAGTTTGCATTTACGAGAGCTTCCGAGTCCTGATTTGCAGGAACAGATTGTTGGAATTATTTGGCCATCGTTTTAATATTTTATTATTAATTTGTATGAAGGCATATTACAAAGCCTTAGATTCAATATCATTATGCCTACTTGTAGAACATAAACTATCATAGTTCACTTGGTCACTATTGAACAAGTACAATTAATATATTTTCATCCGCCAAGAAATGTTTCATCAAAGTTTCAGCCTAGTGACAGCAAATTAACAATATTCTTGAAAAGCATTTGCATTATTTATTTTACCTTATTATGTTTTATTTATATTTTTGAAGAAAAATACCTAATTCAGTCAAATATACATACATGTAAAAGAAAGACTTGTCTCCTTGTCCGCTGCCTAGTGCAAAGATGGATAGGCCAACAGCTTCGAAATTTGGCATATGCATTCTACACAAGGGTTCTGAGAAGATTGAAGCAATTTTTTCAAATTTCCATTCAGATTTTTTAAATTTAAAATAAATTTTCAATATTTTCTTCGTAACAGTTGCAATGTATAGAAACTCTGTCTATCTGTCCATTTATCAACTTATCTTGTGAGAACCATTTATTTGATTTATGTGATCCTTTTCTTTATTCATAGGTATCATCTCGGGTATGTTTTAGTATCTATCTTGTAATGTTAGAAAAACAAACAATAGACTATGACTATATTAGTGAATCAAGTCTGAAAATAATCCATATTTTGAAAGAGATTTTTGATACGCTGTCTAAATGATTAGAGATTAATGACTAAGCGACAATAATGTTCAAGGAGGTTTACAAAAAAGTTCATGACAGCACATGTCTGTTTGAGAAGGTTAACTTAAATTATCAGTATTACGGTTTTAAAAGTAGAAGTGTCAAAATACTTAAGAAAGGTTTAAGAAAGTATTTCAAGTAGGTAAAAATAAATCAAATTAAATGGGTTCTTTATTTTGTGCATTAAAGAAAGAGAAAAAGTAAAATTTAAGTTAAAATGTAAATTAAAGAAACTGTAAAATTTGAAAGAATAGTTTAGATTTTTCAAACATTTTAGTTTTACAAGCTGACACTACCTCTGTATTTTGCCACTGGAGACTAAGCAAGCATGCGACCAGCACAGCACCTGGTGAGAGGTGTTTCATGTGACGCTAACATGTAATTATTTTCAAAAATTGTATTACAAACCCTTCACACAGAATCACATGTGCGAAACCAGAGGTGATTGTCAGTCTAAAATATATGAGTGTGGACATACGTTCACAAACCTACTCTCTTTTTTCTTCTAGTTCACTGTTTCCCACCAGAGTGCAAAAACTTCAAAAGTTGCGAAATCAGGAAGGGCGGGGGCTTATAGATATTCTGCTATGTTTCATCCTTTCCAATTGTAATAAATATTCACTGAAGACCTAAGCACTCGCATTTACAATAAGAATTGTTGGATCGGGAGAATCAAGTTAACAAGTGAAAACAAAAATGATGACTTACTTTTATTACCCCCATGGACCAAAAACATCATTTAACATTTCTAAAAATCAGACAGTTTGGGTGTTAGAATGTAACAGAACTAGTTGATACTTCTTCAAGAAGGATGGCAACCCTACTTATGTTTTCACAGATTTCTCGTAGTTTCAAGGGCGCCCGGGTGGGGTTTTTTAAACAAACAGTATGGAGAAAACTAACTATCGCATCCATTCGAAATTTTGCACATGCTTAGGGAATACTATGCGTCTTATAACTCTATTTTGGAGCAATTCTATTTAATTTAATTTTTAGCTAGGTTTATCTTCTGTTCTGCACATCACAAGATAACAGTCTTAACTGCGACCTTGACACTTCAGTTCTTTGTTGTTGTTGTTGTGTGTGTGTTTTCCCTGTGAAAAATAAAATCAGGATTTCAGTTCTTGAATTGTACTTAGTTCTTGATTGTTATTTTATTTCCAATACAGAGAAGTAGCTGTTGAATTCTGTTTAAAAATCACCACTGCACATAACAACAAGTTAAAATTAATGTATTATTACGAAAGGTAGAAATAATTTTTTTTCCTTGTCGTAGATTTGAGATTTTGTTGAAGTCAACCCTACTTGTGAGGGCTATTGGAACCTGGAACAGTGGTTGGCAACTCCAATCNGGGGGGGGGGGGATATGTGGGCAAGAATTGATTTATTATCTGAAAGAACATTATTTTGTATCAGAAGAGATTTTATGTATACTATTTTCTTTTCAGAAGTATTCCAACTAAGGTGACTGGGCCTGTCAATGGTGATGAGTGCCATTTCTGGAGAACTACTGGTTGTGCATTTGGTAATAAGTGTCGTTATAAACATTTAAAGGAAAGTAAAGGCGTTGATAGAAAACCATGGCAAAGGGCTTTATAATCCAATGAAACCCTTTTTTCTTCTACTTTCGGTTTACTTACAGTTTTTAATTGTTGATTATCATTTAGCTTTCCCCTTTTTAATTCAATTTTCTTTATAATTGAGTATAGTCACTTGGGACCAGGGTGATAATTGTTTTCTGTAGTAACTTACTTTATTTAATGTGTTGCATCGGTTGTAAATGTTATATTTGCTTCGACATTGATGAACGTCTTGTAATATAAAATTGACATTTTAGGGATAAAATGCTATTCAGTATTCAATTGTTTACTTGTAATGATCAATGGTTGTTCTTGTAGATTGTCTTGTTCATACTTTGAATATAGACTGAATGTATTATATTTGCATTGTGTAGAATATTTAATGACATTGTATATTTGTGGAAAATTGTGGTTGTCATGTTAGATATTTTGGTTTCAGAGAGCATAAACTAGTTTTCATGTTCTGTGATAGGCAACATCCAGATAGTACTAGTACTTTCTTGGAGTTCAAATGGATAGAAATGGTATTGTTGGTTTTACAGCAGTGTATCCATTTCTATCGGTTCATCAGGTTTTCAAATTGTGAAGTATTGTACAAAATGTGAAGTTTATGCACAATGTACTAAGACACAGAATCTAATTTGACTCGGTTAGAATGTACAGTAATGGATAAATAAACCTCAGAAAATAGTTAATTGATGTGGGTTACAGTCTTATTGTTAATATTATACAAATACATATTTTCTTACTTAATTGGATTATTTATGGGTTTTTTTTCACTGTGAAGAAATGACGTTAATATTACATTGCAAATCCTTCGATGGCACACGTTTGCAGTGTTGTGTCATTTTCATTAAGATGTTAATTCTTCCCATTGTATCTTTGAGAGTGCATTATGGAGATTTACAGCAGAAGTCTCTGAGTGAGTGTTTTTCTGTTAAGAGTTTTAATTTATCCGAGAATACTACTTTGGTTGTATGTGTAAGAAATATTTACTCTTATTCATTAAAATTGTTTTTAAAAAATACATGCTTCAAAATAGACAAGGCAGCTGAAATAAAATAAGTGAACCCATTTGAAAATAATTATGCTAGTTAATTAAGGTTAAAAAAGTATTTTTATACAAGTGTTAAGAAATTAATAAAATAGATCATGTAAGGTTTTTATTTCTATCGTAATCATATTAATCAGTGTTTAGCGGTGAATATTGGCAGCAAACTTAGAGTAAAAGCTGTGTTAATGGTTCCAGAATATTTAATTTAAAATTCATTAATATTAGGGAATAATATAGTTATGAAGTTCATTTCAAAAATTCTGCACACCGTAAAATTATGGGTTCAAAAATTGTTTTTATCACACAAAATTACTTCAGTGCAATTTCCAGTCTTCTCAATAACAGCGGCCCAGTGTTTTGGCAAGTCTTATATTCCCCGTTGGGATGCCATCTTTGTTGATCTGTCTTTATTACTCTGGTCACTACATCAGAAGCCTCATCAATGGTTTGAAAACGTTTCCCTTGAAGTGGTTTCTTGAGTTTTGGAAACAAATCAGTCTAGTGGACTCATGTCAGGACTGTAGAGTGGATGGGGAAGGATTTCCCATCCATAATTCTCAAAAACTCAGCATACTGGTTCGGCAATATGTGATCATGCAGGATGAGCACTCCAACTGCTCAAGTCAGACTTTCCTTTTCTGTGGTTTCTTAATTATGATTCTGAACACTGAAGAACCTGACATGTTTGCTTTCTTTGCATTTTTTGTGTTGATCTTCTTGCAAAATGTCGTTAATGACAGCGGAAGTGTAGTCTGTTGCAGTTACTGGCTGCTCACTTCTTAGGTTGTCTTCAGTACTTGTCCGGCATTCACAATAAATAGGAACCCACTGTGACATGGTGCTTCGATCCAGTGCACTATAGCCACCAACTTCAATTGGAGTGTTGTGAATTTCGGTCAGGGTTTTTCCTCATAAATAACTTCTATTTCGATGTATGACGCCACTACATGACATTTGACCTAAGTTGTTTTCTCCCTCAGTTTCAAACCCATCTCGAAACACAAATTATTGTTATGCTGAAAACATATGGTGATAGCTGAAAGTCTGGGTCACGTCTCATGCTTCATGCAGGAATGGTTCCACTGTTATAGATGTGCATGCACTCTGTGCAGAAGTTTTGAAATGGCCCTTGTATATCATTGATTTCATGATAATGGAACATAAATTTTAAATAGTGTAGATTTTTGAGTAAGAGATCTGATGAAAAAGTGACTCATTTAAGTTATATTACGATTAGGACAATAAAATTCCAATTTTAAAGTATTTTTGTACAGTTATTGACTTTTTGCTTGTATTTTCATGACTTATTCATAACTTTGTTGGATTTTCTTTTTGTGTCAAAATGCTAATAATATTGTTTCTGTGTAGTGTTTTTTTCAGGGAATAATTCTTTTAAATCTTTCTGTTCCTATGCTTTATTTGAGTGTATTGAGTTTTGTCTCAGTTCATAGATGTTAATAAGTTTTCATTTATGTTATTTATACATTTAGAGCATGGCACAGTATTATTTATCATACTCAATTTTCTGTTATATGGCATATTTTTCTTAGATTGTTTTTCATGAGTCTAAGACAATCCCTGAGATGAGACATTCTGAGATAAATGATGTCAAATTATTATAGAATAAACTAGGAATCTTAGTTTTAATTTTCTTTTTCTCAGAAAAATTCTTTGTTCACAAAAATTGTGATACTCGGCTATATGTATATGAACAATGTAACTTAAGACTTGAAAGGTAAATATGACAAAAATACACTCCTTGTTGATCAGTTTAGTATATCCAAATGTTGGTTCAGTGTGTTCTGTTTCCTAGAAATGAATGGGGACTGTTAAAGTCCAGTGTGGTTTTTTAAATTAAGTACTGAATTTAGAATGATAAGCATATAATATTTCTGTGGGGCATTATTTGTAAATAATGTTAAAGTTACAATTCATATTAATTACCATGTATATAGACACAAAAATAGTCCATGCACCCAGCTTACAACATGAAAAGTTGAGAGAAAAGACATTTTGCTTCAGAAAGGGGTGTTTTATAGGACTCATTATAAAATAGTAATGCAGGAAATCTGGAATAGTAAACCAAAACACAAGTTTCTATTCAGTATACTGTAAAAATATGTGGAATGGAATATTTAATCAGTAATTAGACACTCCTTACCTTCACTGGGTCCTGTTCAAGATTTTAACTACTACTCCCCTAATCCACTTATCAGTTTTATTAATTTATTTCCTTCATTTTGTTGTGCAAATGTAAGCTGGTAAATGAAGAAATGGAACACTTATTCAAATATTTGTTTATTTGTAATATGAAAAGAAAAAAAAAGTGAGTAAACAATAAATGAAATGCAGTCCAATCAGTCATGTGCCACCCTCTAGCTGCTGACACTGACATCATGCATCATAACATGTCCAGTTTTATTCAGGCTGTAGTGATGGTGGAGGGGAATCCCATCCCCTCTTCTGCCATTTGCATATTCAAGCTACTTTTGTCGCTGTGTTCTTCATGAGACATCCACTGCATTTATAGTTTCTTCTCATTTATAGTGCTTCAGCAGAGTACCCATGATAGCTGTGAAACACTATTATATTCTTCAAGTTCATCAGGATGCTCTTGCCAGAAATGAGCAATGAAATGGAGCAAGATTTCGTTATCAATCATTAGAATTGTTCTCATTACAACGCCTCTTGCATCCACTTGCAGGATGGCTTTCCTGATACAAATTACATTAGAGTGGAGTTTTTTTTGTTTTGTTTTGTTTTTTTCTTTTTTCCAGTTATACATAACATGACTGCAATTTTATTTCTCTGCTTTCAGTTCATATCTTATTACTTGTTACTCCTTTCTGGTAGATCATTAACAAGCAATGTGCTGATAGAAAGTGCTTATCTGTGATTAAAGGTTCTCAGCAAATCTGTAACATAACGATGCAGTTTCATTATATTTTCTTTGTAGTCACCGGGGAGACAATTCGCTATGGTGGTTCTGCTCCGGAAACGAAAGTTCATTACAAATCTTTAACCTTTAGCTCAGAAAAAACCTTGAATGCCGGGTACTCTGGCTAAAGCAATAGCTTTCAGATGGCACATGTCACTAGTTGCACTCCCGAATAGCCTGTTCTCATTCATGTTTATGGAAGTTATTTTCCAACTCTGGATATTTTGCTTTTTGACTCTGTAATTATTGCTAGTTTCTTGCATCCTTGCTTTATTTTTTCCAACAGCCACAAATTAAAAGTCATCAGCATTTATTAACATCCAATTTTGTTCCTGCTGTGTGTTATCCAATATTAGGGTTTCTGTAATACCAAGTTTTCTTGTGCGTTATCTTTCACTTCTGCAAAGTATCAATCAGTATTGTCTACTCGTAGTAGTGTTTTCTCACTCTACAGAGCTGGGTACTCAACAACAAAATACTACACACATCATGCGCCGAGACTAGCTGCGAATTCGACAAGGGGAGGTACTAGTGAGAGTAGGGCTGACGGCGAGAACTGAGTCAATGACTTATACGCAATCAAAGACTTTGAGGTATTAATTTTGTTTCAAATTAGGACATGGATTATTAGTGTTGTATATGGTATAAACGTAATTTCTGTTATTAAAATGGTCTAATGAAGTATAAATCAGGATGTATCACATTCTAGATTGTCCCAGGCTCACTCCATGAATACTTTTGAGGTTTCTTGGGAAGATGTGCATTTTGATAATGATTTTCTTTAATCTGTGTGCTATAAAATCTACCCTTATTTGTGCTTCTTGTTCTTCTCTTATAATTTTCTTTCCTGATACTGTAACCTAAAATTGTACTTTGCTTTTTTTCTTTTATTCAAAGGACATTCTATGATAAGGATTTAAAAGAAATGATAAATGAATGAAGGTTTCCACAGCTTTCATTTTCAAGAAATTTGTGCGGTATGCTTTCTACTTATTTTTTCTTTTTATGTTAATTAGTATGGTCTATGTGAAAAAGTCGCTAGGAACTTGTGATTTTATATATAAATAGTTATAGAGTAATATATGGAATGGAACTTGGTTATTTTCTGGTAAGCTACCAAAAGACTTGATAAAATAAGAGAAGTATCCTTTCAGAATGGGACAATCGAAAGAGGTGAAACTAAAGAAAATGTATGATGATACCTGTGTGAATACTAAGGCAAGGTTCACTAAGCAATATTGTGGAAAGATATTTTTTCTAAGTGTTAAATATGTATCATATGTTGTTACAGTTGACTGGTTAGAAGTTATTTGATTTGAAGCAAATGCGAACAAATAGTTCCAATCTTATTGTAATAGTGCCTAGTTAATATACTATTTAAAATTTACATAGTGAGTGTATTTTAATCTTTCTATGGTTATTTGAAATGTGTTGTCAGTTTTCTCCCAGATTTACTGAAAGGGTTGTGTATATGATAACTATGTATTTTCATATAAATTTTGCAGCATGTAAATATTAATAATAGGAGCCAGAATTATTAATTCTGAATTTTGAAATATGATTAATATCTTAATGGGGCAAGATTCTGTCTTTAAAGCTTGACCATTTCCTTGTATGCATTCAATATCACGATTTTTCTTGAAATTTCATGCAAGGTTTTAAAACTGTGTTCTTGTATTGTTGGAACAATAATTTGAATGCCGTTATAAACAAGTAAGCTCATATTCTTGTAAAAAATAGTATTGTGTGGAGAAGTGTGTGTTCATTTATAGATAGAAACACCCTTTGGATCAAATATCATGTAATTTGAATATGCATACATTGTATCCCACTTGTTCCAACATTGCTCAAAAAATATAGATTTAAGAATTATTGTAATATTTAAAATCATTAATTTTAATTATTCAGAAATACTCAATATTCAAATATGTCTGACAGCTAGAAAATATGTTTAATTACTTTTTTTTCCTTTAATAATAATAATTACATTATTTTTCTGAATTTTTAGTTGTAGATAATAATTCTTCAAAGAAAAGCAAAGACATGTAAATCAGTTTGACACAATAAACTTTTGCTGACTTTAAAGAATTTGTTTTCAATTTCCTTTTTTACTTGTGTAGTGTATGATATAATCTTTTAAACAGTTATCAAGCGGACTTGTGTCAATCTTCAAGGTGGCTTGATTACTTTCATATAATGTTGCTGATTGTATGAATTCATGTTGTTAAAAAAATGTTCCTCCTCTCTCTTGAAGTTGTGAATTTTTACTAAAGCATTAATCATTAAAACTTTGAGGCACTGAAGACATTGTGAATTTTATTAGCAGTAATTTACCATGAAATAGCCTGACAGAAATGGTGTAGTCATTGCATCTTTGCCCTCAATGTTCTGGTGTGTTGGATAACTCAAGTTCTATTTTCTTCATCCAAACTGAGTAAAGTTTTCTGTTGGGATTTTCCTCACTCACTCTGAACTTAAATTTCTCTCCACATCACTTTGCTCACCCATATAACATAAATTAAGAGGATTCAATGGTCTTCAGTGGCATCAAATGATCCATCCTTAGTAAGAAATTTAATTGCTCATTTGAATTCAATATTATCCAATGATAAGAATTATGGTACACTTAAAAAATTTGTTAGTAATTATTTTCTNACAGCAGTCACAACAAGAAAACGTTGAGTAATGTCAGCCACACATTCCTCTTAATTATTAATTGGTATATATTGATCTCATCTTATTAAGCCACTAATTTTTTCATTATTCTGTGTATTATTGAATATTCTCTGATTTTATTCTCTGTTGCTTCTTTTCAGTCTAAGAAATTCTTTTACATTCTATCTTCTTGAGATGTAATTGGATTGATTTTTTGTAACTCGGCAGGAAGGGTAATTGAAGTAATGATAGAGAAAAGAGCTACTGCAAAATATAAAATGTGACCTAATGAATTTTGTTTCACCAGCAATGTTTGGCCATTGAGGTTATCTGTGGTAGGTCATTTGAAAGAAAATAATGGGATAGTAAAACCAACTGGTAGTTGTAAGTGTTGCATGTTTGAAGTAGACAATAAATTAAGCTTTGAAAGGATTTATTTTCTTCTTGAATTGGTGCATTAAAGCAGTAGTATTCAGTGGAGCTCTAGATTGATTTATTGCTAAGCTCTCGGGTAATGTTCCAGCAGCAAGAAGACCAGTATTGCCAGCCTGTAAAATATTCATAACATTCTTTATTAATTTGAATAACGTTTTTTATATTGCTGGATTCAGAGTCTGTTTTATGTCTTCTAGAATTATTGTTTATTGATTAAATTAATAAAAGTTTAAAAGGGAATAATGGGATTTGTGAAATAGTTTCATAAACATATTTTTTAGGATCGAGTCTTTAATTCTACTACAATATACGTCCATTATATAATCAACTTAAACAAGTAATCATGGACTTACAACTTTGCACAGATGAACATATATTTGTTCCTTGAATAAATATACACTGTTTGTCCAATAAAAGTCATGAGTATAATTGTTAATTTAATTCATGTCTGTAATGTTCACTTCATAAGGATGTTATCCATTTTAAAGAAAATAAAAGTTATTTTTTTAGAAGTTTGTTCCATCTTGATAGAGACTTATGAACTGCAATACATGATAAGATAAATTTGCTGCATAGTAAACTTTACCATGTAGAGATATAACGCAGGTACCTCAAAATCATAAGTTCTGATAATATGAAACAATGAATTAAAAAATTGATTTCTAGTTTGAAAATAAGAATGTATCTACTTATTTATTATTAGTATTTACAATTAGAGCATAAATAGTACTGTTCAATGAACACTGATTTTGTGTTATATTATCATTTTTGCATTTTATGTTGTTTTTTTACATTTGTATAATCTACAGATGGTGATACTTGCTGAAATAAATAAGTATTGTGTTAATTTAGTGTTACATTACATTAAATCTACCTTACTATATGGTATTTCAAAGTTTTCATTATCTCAAGTCTCTTTGATTTATAAATGAGTTATTAATTTCCACAATGGTCTATGGTATAGTATCTACTCTCAAAAAAGGAATTATGAGTGTGTCTCTGGTGTCAAAATAAAATTAGAGACATAAAAATGCGTGATATCACTGTCCATTATTCTGCTTTGGTGATGGGACTCACTTAAACAATGAACTCTCCACATAATCCAATCTTTCAATGAGTTGACTTTGAGGAAATACTGAGAAATTACATATTATATATATAAATATATAACAATATTTGAAAAATGAATACAAGATTTATAGTATCACAAGAATTACTGTAATAAAAATTAGTTTTTCCTTGTCTTTATGGAAAGTAGTGTGATGTGCTAAAAACCCACAAACATTGAATTTTTAATTGTCAGTGACATTGCTGAACAAGAGAGCAAGTACAAGAGATATGGAACAGGGAAGAAATGGGTTTTACTTCTGTTCATTAGGGATTCGAGTCAAAATTATTATTTATTCAGTATTAGGTGTAGCTCAAACACATAGCTCACAATCTTTTCAAGGCTAATTTGTAGAGATGTGGATGAATGTTTTTCTATTGTTCCACCACAAACCTGGCTCTTCTGAGATAATGGAGTTTTCACTTAAATAATGGACAATTCTGTTGTATTGGACTTTCCCTGCAGCTGCAACCAAAATAATTATCAATACTTTCAACAAATTAATATGAGTACTTGAGAAATGGTGTTTTCCAACATTTAAATTTATAATGGAAAATGAAGAAACCAGTACATCTGTGCTATCTGCATCAAATTCAGACCAGAGTTTGGAAATTGAGCTTGACAGTATCTCTTAATGCTGCTCTGCCACAGCAGGGGTGGGTTAATTTCTGCAAACTAACTTTATTCTCTCTTGTACATCTATAACTGCCTCTTCAAATTTGAAATCATTGGAATATCCCAATGTTTTAAACCTTGAGTCTAACAATATCGCCTGACTCACTACATAATTAGACAAATCTAGCTTCCATTTCAAGGAGAGGAATCTTCTTCAGAAACTTACATTTTTTCAAAATAAACCTATATAAAATTGATATTTTTGTAAGGGTTATTATTTTAGGGATTGATGTTACTTTGGTAAGTTCATAAAGTATTTGATGAATTTTGAATGCTGACTCTAAAATTTCCCAGTCATCCACAGGAGTCATCAGGTGTCATCTGGCATGCAGATCCTTCTAGTATTAAAAATTGGTATATAGGAATCATTAAATGAAATATGGATAAATATAAACAATACTTTTTACATTTTATTATAATATTTTTAAACAATTAAATATGATTTTCCTATTTATAAATATTTTTATATTATTTAAAAAAAAATTATAATAAGGGATTGTGTACATAATTTCTTGTGCATGCTTTTTTTGTTTGTGGATTTACTGGAGATCTGTAACTTCATAACCCAGATTTAACATGCATTTTAGTTCCACGAGTCTAAGGGTGGACCATGTTGTTTAATAAATAATAAACTTGAAATATGGTCAATAAAAATACGCGACCTCTTATCAGTCACTATTAAATTCATACAACTCAAACCACGTTCGCGTTCTGAAGAACTACATGTAATCATTTTCGCAGAAGACACCAATTCTTCCAAATATACAGGAAATGAATCGGTACGCGTTTAAAGTTTTTTTAATCAAAGTGTTTGCACAATGATTCTATTTCTACTTTCCACATTGCAAATCAATGTCAGAAGGCCATTCGTTTGGTTCAAGAACCATTAATTCGGCGATAATTTTTACGCCTGTACCAGAATCTTTGTCAGTAAGCAATCTTATGTTTGAATTTGCTTATTTAAACTATAAAATTGAATTCTATTAGTAATACTTACTCTTTCATTATTTGTTAAATCAATTGAGTTTAACTACAATTGATCAAAAACATGTTTAGTTTCTACTAATTTATCTCCTTTAGAAGTTCTAAATGCAAAATGCAACAACGAATCAATTTTTCTGCGTGGACTATTGTGACATTTCGATTTTGTAATGATTCAAACAGAATAGATCTTTCGAATAATACATCATACACAAGAACTAAATTTAAAACAAATTGTTTCGATTGAATTCGATTAAGTCCAAGTAACATAGCTTTCTGTCTTATCACGCTGTTCATCTGTGCCACGTTTCTAATTCTCTTCAATTTTTCGGTGGTTGACTATATAGACTGTATAGCTTATCCATAAATATTTTAAAAGGATTTATCCCGTGCACCTCTGATATTGTCTCTCCCACTGACAATTCTAACCGATGATTTTCACAATGCCAAAGGATTAAATTCGGAAATTTATCTAATAAACGTTTTCCGACCGCAGAAATTTTACCTAACATAACATTCGCACCATCGCTTGTAAAAGATATTAAATGGTGTTGCTAATAATTATCATCAAATCTATATTTATTACACTTTAAAAGAGAATTTCTCTCTGTGAAATCCGGTATTCTACTAAATCAAGAAACAAATAATGCGGATTTTCCGTTTCACCTATTTGAGTGTTTAAATAAATAATCAATGCAGACTTTTTACTGTGAGTAGTAGCTTCATCAATCATAAGAGATATATTTCCGCGTACATTTAGAATTTCTTGGACCAATTTTCGTCTCATTTCATAAGCAATATGTTAGTAGCTCTATACCTTGAACTCAAACCATGAGCAGTCATTTATCAGCTTCATTTAATTGTTAAGTTGAAGCAAATCTAAATGGTCAGAATGGTCGATCGTTCTTAGCTAAGTAATATTGTCGATTATATTTTCTAATTTTTGTTTATTCGATAATACTGAGCTCGCTAATCGCACAAGTTGTGGAAATAATAAGCCCATCGCTTAGTGGGCTCGCTATTTCCACATATTGTGCAAGTATCATCAGTCAATAAAAAGACTAAATGTGTTTTGCAGCGTCTCATTTCATCATATGTTGAATTTTGAACCCCTCCCCGGAAATTATATACAAGTTACATCACTTTAGTACAAAAACTACAATTAGACTACAAAAACTTTATTTTTACGGCACCAGCGATCCACGCCTCTACCAGATGATTTTGAATGGCCGCATGGTTGTCTTGGTCACAATGACTTTGACAATAAAACACAAATTTTGTGCGTGATATTCATCCGAAACCGGCGACTTAAGCACTCAAATTTTGTTTTAAAGGAGTATGGGGTGTATAAATGAGAGGGAAAAAAATTAAGAGCTGATACTAAAGGAAAGAATGAAGGTGAGAGATTTGTGAGAAGGGGGTGTGTTTAGGAGAAAAATGTGAATGGGGAGTTTAAGAATTCCCCCAGGGAACTTACATCTAGAAAGTACGTGTTTGGCAAATACGGTGCCCGAGCTGTCTGGCATTACTTCCACTTGTGCAAGGTTCCTTCCTTTCTCTTTCCTGACCTTCCTTGGTCACCTCTTGTTCTTTTCAATCCCGACACTATTAGGGCTAAGGTATCTTTCATTTTTTGTAATTTTTGAGATGTTTTGATATATTGTAAATCAGGAGGGTTTTTAGTGGGTATGGTTTAGTCATTCGGCGAGTCCCAGACACGGGGAGAGTCATGTTGGCTCTCCCTAGTGCGTAACTGCATTTTCCCTACCTGAACAGAATTTTAGAGCTCTAACGACCTCGATGTCGACGAGCCGTAGAGCCCCATAAAAAAGTAGAATGTCTAAGAATTTGCGATGTGCAACAGGATTGACTCTGCGTGCAAGGTGACGGGAATATTATTTGAAAATGTTGTCAGGGGAGTCGAGGAACACCTTCCAGAGGTGTTTCCGGGCACGAAGAAAAAAAAATTTGGTAATGGGTTCCATTTAGATATAGAACGAATTGGGGGTGCCCATTGGCGATTTTACAGCCATCCGCAGGAACCGATTCTCTATGATGTGAAGGCGATGATAATGCCTGGAAGTAGTAGTCCAGGTTTTGCAGGCGTAAAGCGCAAGACTGCGAATGCAATAACGATGAGAAGTTTTACTTTGAGACGGAACCTACGATTAGTAAAGATTGGAGAAAGACAGGCAAGCATGCTTTTCATTTTGATGAGAAAAGATTTAGCATGATTCTCCCAGCAAAATTTCCCGCCCATCGTGATCTCAAGGTACTCGATACTTGTGGACCAGGCCACAGTGGTGTCCTTGTCCATGGACGACGGCAGATTTTGCAATCTTGCCGGTCAGATAGCGGAAAGTGAAGATAATTGCCTGGCACGTGGAGAGGTTCAAGGTAAGCCCATTAGAAGAACTCCAGGCGAGAAGTGGCAGATTGAAGGTTAGAGATAGCGAGAGGAAGATTGAATACACATGGTGCATACGCGATGTCATCAGCGTGAAGGAATTCGGAAATATGCCGAGGGTCAGGAAGAAAAAGAGAGAAAAGAATGAGTACTCAGACACTACCCTGGGGAACCCCAGCGCAGATGGGTCGAATGGGGGCCGGAAAGGTAACTGCTCAGGATGTGGTGAAAAAACAGGAGGAACTAAGGAATTGGTTTTGCGAAGGAGAAGGTCGTGAAGGATAGTGTCAAAGGTTAAAGAGAAGTCAAAGAAGATTGCAAGAATGGCAATTCTCCGAAAGAGGAAGGAGTTGATTCGTGTGCCAGTCGCAAGGTCTGCAAAGCTGCAGACTTATTGCGCCGGGATCCGAATTGGGTGAGACGAATAGTGCGAGAGGATCCTAGGAGAGGAGTAAGTTTGGCGAGGATAAGGCGCTCGAAGAGTTTGCCAAGAGAAAGAAGGCTGATGGGACGATACCGATTAGGGTCCCAAAGATTTTTCTCCGGCTTGGGGAGAAGAATGATAGTGACATGTTTCCAGGGATTAGGAAAGTAACTGAGAGAAAGATAAGAATTGAAGATATTAGAAAGTAGGAGGACAGCGTTGTGAGGAAGATGGCGAAGATAGACACCACGGATCTTGTCGGAGCCACCCACCTTTGTGATGTTGACTCGCTTCAGTGCAGTCTTCATTCCCAGACACCCAGGTCCACTCATCGTCTGGGGTCGTGGGAGACAACTGGGGTAGAAGAGTGGTCAAGGAAAGGGATGGGACGCAATGACAGGAGGAGAGAAACTGGTTTCTAGGAGATCACCGAAGATCTCAACTTTTCTGGCCGGGTCGTAGGTGAGAATGCATACTGAGAATGAGGAGAGGAGTGATGGCAGTGGAAGGATTTAGAAGGGTCCTCTGGATCTTCCACACGTCGGAGGAGAAAGAAACATTAGTCCGGACAAGATAGGCTTGCCATTGCTGTGCATTAAAATCANTCTGGCCGGGTCGTAGGTGAGAATGCATACTGAGAATGAGGAGAGGAGTGATGGCAGTGGAAGGATTTAGAAGGGTCCTCTGGATCTTTCACACTTCGGAGGAGAAAGAAACATTAGTCCGGACAAGATAGGCTTGCCATTGCTGTGCATTAAAATCTCGAAGTCTGTCTTGTAGTATACGTCTTGTTTGAAGGCAGTAGACCTTGTCTCAAGGATCTCTGGTGCGGTAGAATGGACGCTGAGCACGACGACGTTCCGGCACCAAAGCAAGAATGTCGAGGGGTGTCAGGGTGAGAAGAAGGGACGGGAGTGAAATACTGCAGTGTCGGAAGCTCGTCAGCATGTGGTTCGTAACGTGAGAGGTAGCTCGGTGAATGTCGTCGGGAGTAGTGAGTGGGAGATGGTAGTCCACCTTGAAAATCATGGAGGAAGGGGCCCAGGTAGGAGGAGAAAACTATGGGGAGGTGATTCGAGGCCAGCTCGAATCTTGAGTGGGGGGTGGTAATGTGAATAGTGGGGGAATGGAGGGCAATGTCCAGGATGTCATGACGAACGTTATTGATAGGAGGATAGCGTGTTGTGCGAGGTTGTCAGTCAGACCCCTACCGCCTGTATTGGAGACAAGTTGGCGAGCTTACAGTTGAGATGCAGTCACCTAGGCTTCGCAGAGTCAAGGTCCACACTGTCGAGAACCTTCTTGGGCCTGCGGTATGTGGAGACCAGAATGACTGGGCCCCGCGGAGTGCCGAATTCCAAGACCATGGCCTCAAGAGAAGTAAGAGGCAGAGTCGGAAGACTAGTATGAGGGATAGATTTACGGATGGCGATGTCTCTACCGACGCGGGGGTTTAAGTTAGGGATGGCGTAGGGTCTATTGTCACGATAGATGTGATAGCCCGGAGAGAAAACGGAAGTAAGAAATTGCCAGATTTCAGAGGTTATAAAGATGGTTGCGCCACGGCAGTTCCACGACGCAAAGGACGTTATTGAATGAGGGACCGTTTAGATAAAGGGCGTCAGGACTTCCAAAACAGTGAGTGCCATGGAGAGGAAAGGGTCGGGAGCGAATAGAATAGGAGGAAATTGTTTTATCGCGTCCAGCAAGGCTGGTAGGTCGTGTCGCTGAAGAAGGGTGAGGAGTTCGGTGAGTGTCTGAAGATAAGACGAAATGATCCCGCTAAACATGAAGGCGAGGTTGACCACCAAGAAGAAAAAGAAGTAAAAGCTGGATTGATAACCTGAGAGGTGCCCCTCGGACAATGTCGGCATAGGATGTAGGGTGTATGCCACCGTAGGGAGTACGGTGGCAATTTTTTCATAGTGGCATTTACTCTGCGGGTTACCATGGCGGCCTCCCGCTGCTCACGCGCACGAGCGTCTTGTTCAGCTCGCTTCCTCTTGACCTCGATGAACGCCGGGCAGCCGTACGAAGAGGCACAATGGTCGCCTGCACAAATGTTGCAGGTGAGCTTCGTGGGACGTGGACAGACAACATTACGCCCGCAGTGGTTGCGTTTATGGCCCCAAGCTTGACACGTGCAGTGAGCGATCCACTCACGAGGGTGGCATTCTTCGAACGTTCCCCAGGTAACGAATGTTGTTCTTTACAGTTCGAACAGCCGTATAGGCGACTGTATACTGGAGTTTGGCACTACTATTACTACCTCACGTGTCTTTACCATGCTGATGCAAGTTGCTATTTAAACAAGATCATGGGTTTGTACTACTTGAGTTTAAAAATTGTAGATAGGATCTATGACATTTTATGACTCAAATATATATTTTTATTTACAGACTATTATCCACGTATTTTCAATACTTGCATCTCTTGGAGCATTTTACACATTTTTGCTGGTTTATGACACTATGTGTACAATACTATAATCTCCCTAGCAATTATTGGGTAATTCAGCAAACTCTTGGCTCACTTGTGTAGTGGGCTGTTGTAATTTTATCTACAGTATAAGCATTATTACCAAGGTGATTTTTCATTTGACTTAACCAAAAATGAAGAAGAAAACACAGATTTCTTATTCTAATTCCAGTATAATAGTTGGTTGTGTTTGTTTATTACAATGTATAAAGGTAGATAGAATGAACAGCTTTGGGTATTTGTTATTTATGTATTTAGTATATACAGTAAAAATAATGATAATTTTTAGTTTAGAAAAAGCTATTACAAACATTGCATGTGACCACATGGAGGAGAATGAACTAATTTACTCTCTGAAGCGTGCAAGGGACCATGTCTACAATTTCAATCAAAGTGCCCAAGAGCAGTGACAGACTTCAACATTTCTATGCTCCAAGGCACAATCATTTCATTCCACAAGCATCACATAAATATTGATTATTTCTGGAGTATTAATATAGTTATTTATTGTTTTTTAAACATATACATGGTCATTAATTCTTTTGGATTTTTGTATACTATTAATTTTAAGTTTTTTACTCCATTATAATTATGTGTATATAGATCCTTCCGAGCAGGAAACAACAAATTTATTTCTTTATTTTTTCTCATTCATAGAATAGCTCTTTAGAGGATGGTGGCCAGATTCACAAAGCAATCATAATTATTTATTTGACTTGCATATTATAAAGCTTTATCAGTACATTAGGGTTTGTAGAAGCAATGCACAGTATTTGTAATATATTTAGATTTATTTTCTTTTTCTCTCATCCCCCCCCCCTGCCGTTTATTATTCTCATTCTGACTCCCTCACTGATTTGCTGTTTGTTTGTAGGTTTGTCTGGCGAGCTTTGGAGACATGTCTGTTCCCTTGAGATGTCATTCGTACAGTGCTGGAGAAATGTCGAGCAGCTCATTTAGGGGAGGACGTCCTCGTGTCATGGTCTCGTTGAACTTTTACATCATCTATTTTCACATATGCTCTCACTCACCCTCCTCATAATGAAGTCATTTACACTTTTTCTGGAAGTGGTTTCAAGTATTTGAATATCGTAAACTTGAATTTACCAAAAAAATTGTTTGAATGTATTGTTACTCATTCTCGTATTTAGATTAAATTTATAGAGTACAGAAGGAACTAGCATAGATATTTGTTTTGTAGTTGTTAATTGACGCTTGAGATGAATAAGTAGTACTTTTTCTGCTGCATCATATCCTATGTAGTAATTTTTCAAAGGAGCTGTTCTATTTTTAGCAATTACATTCTATCTTGACAACAAATTTAATTGTCAAGATCAAGTTTTGGACTAAGTGTATTGAAATTGTGCATTCTTACTCTGTATATTCATTTTTTCCCATCCAGAAATTGTAATTGACTGCAATATTTGCCCCTAACATTTACTAACACTTTTTTCTTTCTCAATATTGGAATATTGTGTTCATCTAGTCATGGAATACTGGTAGGAGTTTGATCCTTATCGACTTTTATATGACTGTATAAGTTGTTGGAATTAATTACAACAATAATAATCACCTCTTGAACTATACACCTGTTGTTTTATTGCAACTTGCAACAACTTTATTGGAATGTTGGTTGTTTATCATGGAAAATACTTTTTGCCTTAGTTTTTTTGGATATTTCTAACCTATTTTAAAATAAGTTAAGAAAATGTGTTGTTTAAGATAAGTTGTTGTGAAATTGTTTTTCAGAGTAAAGTGTGTTAATGAATACATAGCACTACTTATCGTAAATAGATATTAGGCTGCTGATTCTTGATAATTCTTGCTTGCAATGTAAAATATGTTTGAAGAAAGTTTTTTAGTTTCTTTTTATTCAATTATTATTTTTCAAATTTTTATTTATTTACTTATTTTTCAAATACAATACTTATTTTTCAAATTCATTTACTTATTTTTTTGTGATTGGAGATTGACAGTTATATTTAAGATGAATGGAATGAAGCATGAAGGTTGGGACTGGTATATCTGGCAATGTATGATTGAAGTTTTAGGTGCACTTAACTTAAGTGGAACGATGTATTTTAAATTGTTGCATTATAGGATGCTTATTTAAGCAGACAATTTCATGATCTTTAAATAAGCTTATTGGTATTGTTAATAGGCATCATAAAGTTATTAATTATTTTTGTGTAGTTTGACTGAAAGGCACAACCAGATTTTAATATTAATTGTCCACCTGGGAATAAAAAGCAGGCTTTGTTTGGAGAAAAATTATTTATTTCACCTGAATTGGCATAGTTTTTAATGGGAATATTTTTTTCTTCAGTGGAATCATTTCATATAACCTTTTGAAAATATTCTTGAACCTTTTTGTTGAAATTTATTGAAGAATTGGGGTTGCTATGTTCTGCTCAACAAGTTTCTTGTGATGGATGTAACCCTTCTGGTTTCTAATAGTGAATCATGTACTTTACTTGTTTGAGATTCAACAAGTACTCAAAACTAACATCTGTATGATAGCTTCTGGATAAAGAATAGTATTGCATTATGTCAGTATACATACATTTTTTTATGTGTCTGTGAAATTTTTCCTTATAGACATAATAGAAATATATGTTGAACAGTATTTAGAACTCTTCAAAAACTTATACTTTTTATTTGCCCTTTTTATGATCAATTTATACTAGTTACTGTTTATTTCATTTAATTTTTTCCATGGATAGCAAGAGCATAGTTATTTNAACCTAATCTCAAAAGAAATCCTCAAAAACTGAAAACATGGAAACACCCTGACTATACTAAAGGAGAATGGCAACTGGATCATGTCTTGATGGACAAACACCGCCACAAAGAGATCTACAATGTCAAAGTCCTCTGAGGAGTAGGCACTGGTTCAGTAAAAATTAAAATTAAATTCACTCTTCAAAAGAAACAACAAAACCAAACCCCTAAACCTAAAATAAAAATGGACCCTACTCAGCTAATCAATAATGAAAATTTCCAATAAGCCACCGAAAAAATAAAAATTACAGATAAACTGGAAAACCTAGTCAACAACTTTAAACAAACTGCAGAAGAATTGGCCCCAATGAAACCCCATAAAAAGCATCAGTGGTGGAACAATGAATGTGATGAAACAGTGGAGAAAAGACCCCAAGCATGGCTATTACATCAGTCCCAAAAATCAGAAATATCCTTCCAAAATCTAATTAAACAAAGAAAAGAAACCAGAAATTATTACAAATCTTTAAAAAGCAACTTCAAAAATATGAAGCCCCAACCCTACTAAAAAGATGAAAATGGTAAACTGGCCCATAACAATGAAGACAATGCAAATATCCTGGCTAAATACTTTAATGAACTTCTAAATTGCAAGGAACCAACGGAACTCCTTAACTTGGACATCAACACCCACCCCAAAAAAACACCACCAAAAAACATCAATCCCCCCACAGTAAAAGAAGTTTATCAAGCACGGGGTGAGATGAAAAATTACAAAGCGTCAGTCAGGAGAGGATCACACCTTTGTAGAGACCTGAAAATATGCAGAAAGATCAGCAAAAATCGCCCTTCATCAACAGCTTGTCAACATCTGGATTAAAGAAAAACTACCAGAACAATGGGCAACAGCCATCATCCACCCACTCCATAAAAAGGCAGACAAAACAGACCCTAACAACTACAGGGGAATCTCACTCGTAGATATAACATATAAAATCACGAATCATCCTTTCACGAATTTTCCTTAACAAAATCAGGTTGCAACTTGAGAAAGAACTAGGGGAATGCCAGGGAGGTTTCAGACCCTGGAGGAGCTGTCCTGATCAGATCATGAGTCTGAAGCTGATATTAGACTACAACAGGAAAAGGAACAGAGATATGGTGATAACATTTATAGACTTAAAAAAAAGCCTATGACTGTATCAACAGGGAGTCTCTGCTAAACATTTTACGACACCTTGGATTGCATCAAAACAGGACTACGCCAAGGTGATGGACTCTCACCACTACTGTTCAACTGTGCTCTGGAAATAGTAATGAGGGGATGATTTAAGAAATGCCCCCCCAAAATTAAAATATGCAGAGAAATAAAAACAAATTGCCTTGGTTTTGCTGATGATTTGGCATTACGAGGAAATGACATAGATGAAGCAGAAACACAGATATCAGAACTTCAAAACATTGCAAATAAAATTGGCCTCAAAATATCATTTGAAAAAACAAAAATTATGCCCCAAAAACCAACATCATTAAAAGAAATAAAAATAGATGGTAATAGAGTCAATTCAAATACCTTGGAGAGACAATAACACACAACCTAAATGAAAAACCCTCAGTCCAAATAAGAACAAACAAACTAGCTAAAGCACAAAAATTAACGTGGGACATCTACAGAAAAAAATGCCTATCCATAAACGTAGAAATTAAACATTACAATACAGTTATAAAATCGGAAGCCACTTATGCAGCTGAAACACTCTTCCACCTGAACAGACAATCAAAAACTGATAAATTACAGAAAATTGAAAGAAGAATTGGAAGAACCTGCATCAACTAAAAATATCAGAAAGACGGACAGTGGCGGATATTGCCCAACAAAGTCATGTACAAAGAATTGGAACCCATTACTGATACCATGCATAAGAGGAGCCTGGGATTCTTTGCACACATAATGAGAATGCAGGATTCGAGACTTCTGAAACAACTGGTATAGTACAATCTCAAGTAAAAAATACCATAACAGGATGCAGGTGGATTGGAGAAGTCAGAGAGGATTTGAAGGAAATTCACCTTACACCAGAAGACACTGTAGATAAGAATAAATTAAAAAACAAAATCAAGAATATCCGCTTCACACTCACAAGAAACAAAGTCACAAACCGAATATTTTTAACACAAGAAAGAGCTTGAAGATCAGAGCATATGAAAAAGTATTGGGAAGACCGCAAGACCCAAACTGAGCCTTCAAAGAAGACTAGATAATGGACTGACTAAAGTGATTCTATGTGGTCAAAAAAGAGAAGAAGAAGAAATGGGATGTGCGTAAAAATATATTGGTTGTGGCTGACAATGGCTAAAAAAGTAAGAAGATGTTTTTGAAGAAAGCAATAAAATAATTTCTTCATTTGAAGAATGAAAAATCAGGGAAAGATTATTTAAATTGATAATTTCTTTGCTTAGGATGTAGGGTTTTTACAGAAGAACGTGAATTAAAATCAGCACCTTCAGAAGTATCTAAAAAAAAAAAGGAAAGAAAAGAAAATTACTAATTTAAATTTGGATTTGAAAGATATTCTTAACAAATCTGCTTAGTGAAGTCTTCAAAATGCAATATTTTAACTAAATTTTCACATAAGACATATTTTCACTAAATTAGTTGGTACCTTTTATTTGGGAATACATTTTTGAGAGAATCTGCAGATCACAACTGAACCTGCTTTCTGCCAACAATGTGATGTACCCTCCAACTCATTTTTTCTGTGTTGATAATTAAAGATACCAGCAAATGTTCAGCAACAAAGTAAGGTTCTAATTATTTACAATTTAAAAAAAATACCTTGTAATGATGATTTTTTTTGCAAACAAGATATTCCAAAATCATATTGTTTGGAAAGGAAAAATAAATGAATTTGAAAAAAAAAGAGTAAGGTTCTCCAAGAACACATTCCAAATGAACTTACTGAGAGCAGAAGTAAGTGGAAAACCTATTTCAATTCATGTCATGGATTGGAAGTTAAATTTAATTCCCAGTTGTCCCCAGAATTGGAAAAAAAAAAA